>SJOL01004995.1:93718-121981 GCA_004794785.1 Opisthorchis felineus | reverse complement strand
AGCAGGTGCCTTTTGAGCAGCACCGGGCTCTTTGGTTTTAAAAGTATTTCGACCGTATTGAATAATGCGCCGGCGGTCACGGTCAACCGTTGGGCGATCGGAGTGTGCAGTTTTTGGGGCCGACCTTTTTTAACCCGTCCTTTCTCGGGTGAAGGCAGCATCGCTGCTTCCATAAATATGGACATGCTGGTCGCCTGGTGGAAACGCTTTACTGCCTTCACAATCCTATCGCAGAGAACGGTAAGACTTTACCTCCAGACCCCCTCATAATGCGATTACTCGCAGTACGCGGAATCGCTGTTCTTCGTCGGGCTGCTCCCCGTTGGCCTTCCTGGCATGGTTGAACCTTTAGGAACTGAGTTCCAGCCAGTATAGCCCGCAGGATCATTGCGGCACAGAAGCCCGACCATCACGACAAGGTGATAGTTTTGGGTCGGGTCTCAGTTACGTAAACAGTGTTGTGAATTGTCTGACAACCACCAACAGAGGGCAGTAATTGTTTGCTACCTTGTTATTGTTATTGTGGTATGACAGAACAGTTCAAAAACTACGTATCCAACTTGATAGGAGCATTAAACTACGAAGAAAGCAAGGGTATGATTATCCCGTCCACGGAAAACTACCCCATGTTTGCTGCCTTGAAGTAGACTGCGCTGATAAGATACAAACAGGACTGTGTTTTCACACGCAAGACGAGGGATTGATCAGGAAAATATGACTTAAGTGTGAACAGTAACTGTTTCCGAAAGGCTCGGCTCGAGTTAGCAGGCACGAAGGATGGAAAATGGTGCAAGTTTTATTAGCGAGACGATCCGACCATAGTCAATCTTGTTCGGTGCGACGCATTAGCATGACCACAGACAGCTACCCTTTTCACACCCAAAAATTAACCCTTCATTAATTCATTAACCAGTGTGGTTCCTAAGCTTCTTCAGTGGTCCGGATATTACTCCTTGCGTTGCTGGCAGTGACCGGAAAAGTAATTATTTTTTACAATAAACAAATTTCCACTGCCTAGGGCCTGCGTCACCTGATTTTGGCGTAATAGTGAAGCTGCCTGACGTGGATTAGCTGATCCGCAGTACATTTTGCTCTCCGGCCAGAATGGTTGCTATTCAGAGTGCGCTTAGAAGATCCTAGTTACCTGAAATCCGCGAATGATATCAATGAGGGAAACTTCTGCCTATGTCTACGACCACAAGATACAGAAAAGTGGTTAGCTAGTCCAGGAAAGCAACACCATTAAAGTTAGATGGTGTTCAAAATACTGTTACCATCACCCTCTGCTTCGTAGACTGTAGCGGTAGACAGTCTAAATCATTTGAAAGCCGTTATTCAACTTCAGATCATGCGTCATACGAGCACAACCATCTCTGTCTCCTGATATATGCATTGTCAAATTCCGGCACACTCTGTAAGATGCCGACGTGAAATTATGGTATCAAACGGATGATCACATGAGAATACTATCTACCTCGCATCCCGGACACCAGTGGAACAACAAGCTTGGTACATCATTGATTCCTGTTGTAACAGATTATATACCGACCTTAAGTAGATGGTGACATGGGGTTGACGGTGTGAATCAGTTCCGCGTTTACATCGATCGCAAAAGAGCTGTAGGTTAAAAATAGGAAGATCTAGGCCATGCCACAATGGCGACGAGGATATCATGTATTAAATACTAGCACTAGGATACAGGAAAAGCACGATCGTCTGTGCCCCAAAACAGCTGGTTTGAAACCACAGCGTCCCCATTGTGGAAGTATCAACAGCCCAAGTGTGAAGGTCGACTTAGAATCTGACACTTAAATCGTTTTCGCATGGCGAACGGTTGAGTGGTACCTGGGCTTACCCACAAAACTCAAAGTGCGACTATAACGTCTGCCGTAAGCGAATGCTGCCCGAAATATAATACGCTCCCATTAGGAAGTCTCGTACGAGGTTGAACCCTTTCTATGAAAGGAATCGTAATTATTTTCGTTGTAATCTGCCCCATATCCTCAAATACTTGCTTGATGGAAAGTGGAAAGTCCGCTGGCTTTAGGTGGTGATTGTAACTTGATCCCACTGGTGGCGCTTTACTTCGACGTGATGTTCAGCTGTATTTAGTTTAATATTGTCCAAAGGTATAGGCACCTTATCCTTGATCGTTTTGCTTAAGGGCATTAGGCTTCTTCGCAATAAATCCCTACCCTTCCACTTTCTTTCCACTCTTTTTACTAAGGCTCTCTTCCATCATGGTTATATGGCAGTTAAGCACCAGTATGTATTAATGGTGTACTACTTTCAATGATGATGATGATGATCGACTGGTTCCGGCTAGTTAGCACCTGAGAGGAGCTGAGAACATCATACAAAACATCAACTGGTGTACACCAACTAGTGCGCGCATCAGTTAAAGTTTGCACAAATAAAAAATCCGTTCAGGCTAAGTTATGTTTTCCCCATACTATGGGAAACCGTGGGAAGTTCCTGCAAACAGTAAGTTTTCCTTCTAAACTAGAGAGACAGAAAACCAAACATAGCAAATAAAGGATGCGTTCATTGACATGGGACGTGCCACGTGCGACATGACATCGGATTACACTTCGACTAGAATTTATCGCTACTACATTCACCCTCCTCTGTTAATATCAATGCGAGGTATTCGTGTAGACAATGAGGTCTACAGTGAGAATGCTGGCGACTACATAACGGATATATTAAATAAAACTGTCGGACGTTTCGACTACGGAGGGTGGCCTTCGTTCTTTGACATAGGCCACCCTCGCTGGTCGAGACGTCGGACAGTTTCATTTGATATATCCACTGTGTGGTAACCAGTATTTTCATCATGAATCAACAAACCCTAGCACCTAAACTTTAAGCTTTTTTGAATCGAGGAGGCCCATTTAGCCTTCTTCCAGTTCATGAGACGTATGCTCTGTTTTGAGCACACTGATTAATAACAAGCCCATGTGACTATTGCCAGATGAAAAGTAACATGCTAGCCATGGTGTGCATCCAGCTACATCAAACATTGATGCCGATATTAAAAGATGTGTGCGCATGGAATGTTTATGCGCTAGCCCTGGGATCCCACGGATTACTACAGACAGTAGTTTGAACACTGGAAATCCTAAACAGCTCTCAGGGGCATGGTGTCTAGAGTAGAACTTTTTCCGCCTGAAGTTCGGCCCTTGTGTTTGTATATGTTTGAATTTTGTATGAAATCCGGCTTTATGCACGCAGTTCAAGTTTCGTCGCAATCGGCTGCACGGTTTGTGTTGCGTGAGGCCGTACTTAACTGGGCCCGGGGGAACGATATGGAAGCTATCGAACCAGGGATGATTGGTTAATTTGTCGAAGCCCGACAGCAACCTATTCACCAAGTCCGGACCTTGTATGACTAGCCTCGTCTCATGTACGTTACACAGGGGCGACCGATGCCGCGGCTCGCTCGTCTGCTGGCGTGATTCATTATGATGAGTAATCAATAACGGTCTTGCGACAGCAGGTGGAACGTTTGATCTGAGGCAGTCTGTACGCGCATAGAGCCCATTGTGAGACGGACCAGCAGCTCGACTATCTCGACACGTGTCAGACATCGGTGGATGGACGCTCGTGTTCACACGCAGCATCAGCAGGCGAGGAATTGTCAAATACAACACAGTTTTCTAGGTGGGTGAGAGTGACGGAAATCCCTTTCCAAGGATCAGTCAGATACACGAGAAGGTTATCCAATTCTTCCGGAGTTGGAAAAAATTACTGGAATATGCATTTCGTTGGACTCGTTTAGTCTGCTAGTCGGTAACATTTTTCGCAGCTGCAATATAATATAGTGAGCCCTGGCAACCAGCAGTAGATGAAATAATGGACCACACCGGACTACAACAAGAAGTGTCACTTTGATCACTTTTTATGAATGGACTATTTTGGTGCGCAAATGTCCCGCAAAATGAAGCTATGAGACTGATTTTACCTGAAGAAGTACCATGTGTGCTTAGATGATACGAATATATGTTTCGTTCACAAATAAGTAGGACCCACTTGACCATGTTCGAATTATTCACAGCTAATTTGCGAGCTGTTTATCTACCTGACTTCGGTTTGGTCAGTGATGAGCAACTCATGCTCTTGAAGTCAAGTTACCGGTGAACGCCTTACGCCAAGCAAATTGGATAAATTTGGCATGAACATAGTGTACGGAACTTCCACGATATCTTGATTACGATTGAGATATCAACAGTCATTTGTACTTCTGTGAATTAGGAGCGGGCTACCTCCAGGATTCGTCGTACAGGTTAGTCCTATATTTTCGCTGCCATGATTAGATCTGCATTCGGTGATTCAAAGCGATTTTGGAGTTTCTAGCAGAGGTGGAGTTTTGAAACCAGCCGACTACTGTTCTGTTGTGATAAGTTTGATCAAATCAGAATAGTCATATGGAATATAGCCGAATTCCTGAAACTTTTTTTTCATTGGAAACATATGCAGAAGAATAGCAGCACTACGAAGTGATATGGTTTCGGTGTTTTTTCCTCTCAACATTGCAGATGGTACGCTCAAAAAAAACTGATTTTAGATTTAGGTGATTAAGTTTGAGCCCAGATTTTACTAAGCAGTTTCAGGAATCGGTAGGAATATGGAAATATTCAACATGCACTCTTTACGCGATTTCAGGATCCGTCTAGTTTATCTCGATATCTTGCTTCGTTCGAAAGCTGTGTGCAATCTGGTTAAAGTCGGTATGTTTTCTTCTCGAATCCTAGTGTTTATGAAACGATTCATCGTCCTATGATTCGACAAGTGATCGTAGGCTAATCAAGCCGTCGAATTATTCCGGTTATGCCAGGCATTTACCGCAACAGATGACCACTTGATACTGTACGGCAGCTCAGCTTTACAGATAACTTAACAATGACTAAATGGACGAAAGCCCACACAGAGCAGGTGTTGTTTGTGGTTGCCCGTAATGGGTGGTTTATTGGGGTAAACGTTAGGGCGTTGTAGTTAACCTCAACTGCGAGCAGCATGATGGGTGGAGAAATAAGCCAACTACTGTCCAACCATTAGATTTCGCCTGTGGAGCCAAGAGATTGTCCGGCTATGAAAAGTCAGTATGTGGCGATTCTAAGGCGCGAAACTACTAATGAGAACGAATCTATCGGGTAATCTGTTTGCCGATAGGGTTCCAGTGAAGTTGTCGAAAGAGAAGCCTTGCAAATATCGCAAATCCCCACTGCAATACACACACAGGAATCGGCTACTTAATTCTACTACATCGACGGCTAGCTCGAACTGCGGATTTGTAAAGAGGCAGAAATTGTGGCTGTGGTTCATCGAAGTTTGGACTGAAGGCTGGTGTAAACATTCAGTTGGTCAGTCAGTTTTTTTCAATCGCAAACCTAGTACCGAAGTACAGTGGTCCGAGCTGTTACCGAGGATAAGGAGAATCAGGGAATGATAGCCGCGGTTAGAGATGACGCCTCAATCCGCTCACCGATGTTAAATGGATCTGCTTGTCCAGTATGCAAGCAACTGAGATCTATCCAGTAGCCCTTAGCTGAGGTCTTATGTCGAAGAGTACCAGAGGTCGTGTTTATGTCAAACGATGCGCGCAGTCTTCACTAATAGTTTTTCGAAATCCAAACAAATGTTAGGATGGTTTGCGTGAGAATTACAGAATTAGAAACTGTGCCCAAACATGCAAAATATGGAATTTCGTTGGTTTGAGTTGGATGTATTCACACACGTCAAATACTGGAATGCATCTGGCACATAATTCTTCTGGTTAGCAACTGCAGAAAACGAGGGAGGCGGTTCCTACTGGTCGCCTGTTTCAAGAAAAGCCCTATCAGAAAACATTCTCGAAAGCGTCCTCCTGAGGAACCAAAGCATCTCAGCACCATTGTTTCTATTCATACGTGAAACATATAACCTTTCGGAGATACTAATACGAAACACAAGATCATACATTGTGAAGTGCACTGTGGAACCTCGTCATTTTGTCTTCAACACAGTAACTCATACAGTCATCGAACAGGGTCTTTGTCCAAATCATACCTCTACGAAGTGCTACGTCTGATTTTTACTAGACAGTTTCACGCAGGGCTAAAATGCAGACTGTCCACTGAATCACTCTGAAACAGTGCTGAACTGGCAAACTTTTCAAAGAGTGTGGGCTGTGAATAAGAAACTTTAGAAACTTACTTTTGCGGAGAATGCATATACCTAGAAAGAATAAAAGTGCGGAATAATAAAAATAGCAATATTAACAAGTACGATAATAATAATAATAATAATAATGGCAACAACAATAACAATAGTAATAATAGACGCCGCATGGTGTCCATCCTCTTTCCAGTCAGGATACGTTATATACAAACTAGCGGGAAGGCGACTGACATATCCCTGCCCGAAAGGTAGTGATAGTGTACCGATAGGAAATTCGCTAGCGTACCGCATGCTATTTACGAGTTAAGTGGAAGCAAAAACTGAATTGTTTAGTTGCCATCTGGCATGTAGGGCGAGACAGGTTGATATAGTTCCGGGCTGTCTAAGCGATATAAGGGCAGGCGAAAAAGCAGGAGATGGCTTAGAAGTAAACATTTCCGTAAGCGACTCACGCCTGAACCCATAAGCTATTTAGGGCTTGGTGGATTCAATCCATAAAATTCGAAGACTCGATTACAGTTTGGCTCAACTGACCACAATTGGGACTGGAGCGAATACTATGAGAACGATTGAGCCATGAAGAACTGCTCACGAGATGCAATTAGAAAAATAAACAAAGAATTAATCAGTGGAACCACGTGACTTGAGGTAAACCTGCATAAGAATATTATTTCATGTGATTCATCACTTACTGTATAAGCGAAGGATAGCGTATATCTCCATTCTAGGCTAGTTGCTAAGATTAGTAACATGAATCGGCTTCATGGTAGGATGAATCAGGTAAACCAGGCACCAGACATGAGGAGAGGTAAAATGTGGCGAAATGAATCAGCTGAACAGAACATGCAAGTGGTGAACAAGAGGCATCCTTTACGTTATGAATAAATAATAGAGATCGTTCAGAAACTCGACGATTCAGACACGTACATCTACAATGTCAGTATAGTGTGTACACATTTGTTTTCGAGAGATTCGAATTAGTTCTGAAAAAAGGAAGCGTACATATCGGCAGTAGAGCCAATAGTAACTACGAGTATAATTCCAATCAGCTTGCCGTACGACGGTGAGCTGGAAGTAACCCAGTCTTTGTAGAGATTACCTATACTATTCCCCAGCAGCATCGCACCGAAAAACTTCTGACGGGTTTTGTCGTGGCTCCAAACATTGGCATAGTAATCCATTCGAATCAGATAAGAGTTGACCTAGACTGGTCTAAAAAAACAACAGTAGCAGCAGTATCTAGCGCTGACGTGCTTGGAGGACAGACAAATACCATTGACGGTAAAGGGATTTCCTCGCCGATTTCGGCTTTCAGATCAACTTCCAAACAACGATACCTGGAACAGCTTTCTACTTGCGCCTTGAACCTTAGATGACACCAATCAGTAACTGGGTTATATCACAGATAGACAAGCAGTTTCCACGTTCGTGTAAGCGAACTGGTCAGTGACAAACTAGTGCTGATATTCAGTAAGCTGCTGGGGGACAGAGGCACTGCAGTCAAGATTACGCTTGCTAGTCAACGAAGTTAGCTTGCCATCACGGGAACGTTCGTATGGGAGACTCCGATAGATGGGCCCTACCAACAGGTATCCGGCGTAAGTTTTTTTTTCATACTACCTTTGAATTCCCCATGTTAATGGCTCCTCTTGCACAGGAGATATCGACCTGTTCGATCACGACTTTCGTTGCAATTAAATCGGCTCAGTAGTGGTTGCTATGGCATTATCGAGTTGTATACCACTTGAGGTCTCAAGATACGGCAATGTTTTCGACCACATCTGAGGGGCAGAAAGTGTAATGAGAACACTTAATCAATACGAACGCTGACAGACGTTTTAAAGACATGGCCGCTGACACTGACACATGGTCAGGGGCACGTTAAAAGAACGAAGCTGTCCACCCCGTCAGTTGCACAAATCAGTGAGTGAATGGCTCCAACAAAAACGGTGATAAGACAACAAAGGAGAACCCATATACCGTTGCATCATAGAAAGTAAGACTGGTTAAGGAGTTTTCATTTCAGACACCTGATTCTGAATCAGAGCTAGGAAAGAATTTCATTAGTGAATGGTCTAGAACCTCTTCTGGAGTAAAGCTTGTGTAAGCTGTGTACTTGCCTGTCTCGGATACATAGAGGGAATCTAATGATCAGTGTAACGGAACGCTGCGCGCACGTGTTGCTTTATGGATAATGTGTCCGTATTATGCCCCATGACTTTTCAGATACAATCATCCTTAAAAATTTCAATGTATTCTTTGAGGAAATACAGATTTGAGAGGGTTTCTGTGTGGAAACCAGAGAGGTGGTTGTTTTCAAGATATTACGGCAAGCTGCTAAATAGCCTGTCGGTCCAACTGTACCTGGAAATCTGATGAACTACTGATGATATTGAAATAAAAATGTCGGCTGATGAAGGGCTTCTAGTTAAATCAGTTCAACGTGGAATGAAGTTGCGGAAAATTCTTCCCAATAAATTTAAGAATTTACCCTACATCGGACAGGATCCGAACAAGGCTTTGCAGAATTACATGGTTTTTGACTTTATTAAGTGTTATATATGGTTGATTTGCGTCTGCGTGAGGGGTAGGCAAGCACTGTGAGATCGAATATTCCAACGACAGTAAACAGCAGGGGATAAGGGCTACACCACTCTGTCCCAATTAGACGCAAGCTTTTCGCTCTTTTCACCTAAGACATGCTATGAATTCCCGTCCTTTTTGGAATCCAGATGAAAAAGACCAGTTGTCTTCCCAACTCCAATTTAACCAAGAAAATTTGCCGGGGAAGTTTAAAATACACTGCAGAAACATACATATTTCCATCTGCGTTGAGGCAATTCGAGCCCAGCCCTAATAAAAAAAAAACTACTGACAAATTTCCCGGTACTCCTAGTATTAGTGTGCAACCAGGGAGCCCGATGGGACGTTCATTCGTCTGCAAGGACAAACGTACAGTTTGACAAACCGTTTCAATGATCACATTCAGTCGAGCCGTACAAGATGGATCATTCCACGAGCACAGTTTTTCGTCCAACCAGTACGAACGAAACAATAATTAACCATTCGCCCTGCTAGACAGGTCATTCACGATGCATTTAAACTTGGATGAACGGTTGCTCAGGGTGCGTAAAGGTTTGGTCAGGATTAAGACTAGACGTTACTCTTGGAAGAAGTTGATGAAAGTGCTTGCAGTTTGATCGATGTGGTCCCGGGTGACGAGAAGTTTGACAATGGAAGGGATGATCCTATCTGGTTGACCATTCATTCATGACAGATGATCGAAGTCCGTGAGGAGCACACAGAAAAAATCCGAAGTTGGATTTCAACCGTATTGAACTTACTCGTCGGCATCACTGCAAAGCAGGTGCCGCGGACTTTGACGGCAATTGTCTAATGCCGACGGATCGGCTTCGAAGACAAGCAGGGCCCGTAGAATGTGTATGGACGCGTTATGCTAAAAGAGAATACCAATAAACTGCATTAGAGACATCAGAGAAAAATGGACAGCGTGAAACAAAAGACAAGACAAACAACCACAGTGGATATATATTTCCCCTCACAATTCATATATATAAAAGCAGTGACATCAAACTACTCTTTCGTGGCGAAGTTAAACCACCGGCAGTGTATCACATCAAAATAGAGCCACCCAGCCCCCCGGAGAACCTACAGGCACTTTTATGCAAAACCACCAGCTTGAACGCTAACAGCTCCAAACGTTCAGCGGAGCAGTTGGTGTGGGTAAACGAGCAGCGGGTAGCTTTGAAGACCTCTATAAAACAAACTAGCAGACCAGTTAGACCATGTGCAACGACATCGATAGGAATAACTGGGGAAACAGTTTTTCTATCGAAAAATGTAACGGCAACCTATATCACCAGATCATCATCATCAGTGTCAGCTGTAAGAACCGTGTACTTGTCGTATAGTGGTTGTAGCTGCCACAGTTTCGTTCGCCGATGATTTGGAGAAGCGGGGTGGGTAGCTGCGCATTGGTGCGTGAATACAGGCCTGTTAGTGGACTGTTAAGTGGGGGAATAGGGAAGGGAGCTATGCATTGAAGGCAATAGCTGGGATGCACCAGCGCCATTGAGGGCGCGACTGGGCCATGTCCGACAATGTCTATAACCATTGATGTGGCCCGTCTAGGGGTCCCCATCCAGGAAGACCGCAATGACCAGCGCAGCTAAGTTTGCTGGTAATGGCTTTTATACTTCGCTGCCAAGTCACTGTTTGACCGCCTCTGGCTCGATTCCACCCTTCACGTGGTTGTGCGAAAAGAACCCTTCGAGGAAGTCGGTCGACTGGCATACGCAGCACGTGGCCAAGCCAGCGCAACCTACGCAGTGTCATCAGTTCATCAATCGAGGGTGAGTTGTTTCTTCCGAATACCATTCGACGTACTTCAGCATTGCTTATCCAGTGTTCCCACCTGACTCGGGCAATGCTCCGAAGACATCGATGGTCACTGAAAGTCTTGTGAGGTCCTCGGCGCGCAACGGCCATGTTTCTGATCCGTATAGTAATATGGAGCGCACCGCAGCATTGTAAACTCAACCCTTGACGGATAAGCTGATGTCACGCCTACGCCACAAGTGACGCAGGTTCACAAAAGCTACTCTGGCCTTCCCAATCCTTTAGAAATATCATCTTTCGCGAGACCACCGGGACTGATACAGCTGTCCAGGTAAACCAATTTGTCTACTACCTCAATCGGTTCATCCGCAAGCATAAGGTTAGGGTTTAAGCCCACCCAGTCTTGCAGTGGCACTTTACATTTTGCATGCCAAACCGTGAGGTGGAACTATTTAGATTATTTAATATTTGTTTGAATTACTACGGGGTTAGACCCAAGAAGAGCTACGTCGTCTGAATTCGTTCAGCTGTAGCACCCTTTCGGTGCCTAGCTGCCATGTCACCAGAAGGAAGCACGAGAGCTGGGATACTGTCAGGTTGCCCAAGCCTAGACAGGGGAAGTCGAGAAGCAGAGGTCGGGTTCGAACCACGGACCTTCCGGTCAGTAGATTCGCGCTCTAACCACTTGAGCCATCTCGCCCCGTCTGCGTACTCGATATCTGTGAGCGGGCGCCCCGACAGCAATTCGACCCCACAGACATTAGAGGCTGATAGTGAGTCTTCCATGATCGTATCAATGACGAAGTTGAAGAGGAAAGGTGAAAGAGGACAATCCTGTCTGACACCACTTGATGTGGTGAACTCAGGCGAGAGCTTTCCGTAGACCTTCACATGGCCGCGGGAGTTGGCGTACAGCGCCTTAAGGAGGGTCAAGAATTTATGGGAGACACGTTTGCTCCACAGACACTGCCAGATCGGTTGATCTCCGTGCACTTCGGTGAAAAGCCACTCGATAAGCCAGGAGAATTCGGGAACCCCTGCTGATGTCTATAAATCCCGCATCTCGGCACTTCCCGAACAATGTTCTGTTCAATCTGGAAAACCGAATCCTTTCTGAGAGATTCCAGCACCTCAATATTGGTACCGATCCCCTAAGTAGGAGATAGGAAGATATGTGATAATTAGCGTGGGATGAACGTTATTGATATTGCTGCCAAAATCTTCTCGTCCCTCCTGCTACGTTTTTCGCGAACATGGGAAACGCGCAACTAACCAAACCAAGAGGTTTCCGTCCAGGAAGAAACTGCGTGGACCAAATATTCTCTTTGCAAGTAACATTCGAGCATCGTATCGAATTCATGCAGCCTACCACGACATGCCTCATCGACTTTCGAGTTTTTTTTCATTTGATTGATTATGAGACACTGTGGACAATCCTCTTAGCTGACGGTGTCCCCGAGAACCTGATAAAAATCATTCAGGCCCATTGTTACTCAATGAAAGCTCGGGTCCGGGTATACAGTGAGCAGACCATAGAGTTCGTTATCAAGTAGGCTGAGAAGGCTGGCCACCCTCGCAACTGCTCCTTAACGTCACAATCGATTGGCGATTCGGTCGAGCATAGGAGGGATACTCTGGCGACCAGTTAGGCCCTAAAACCTGAGTAGCTGACTTCGAATACTCTGATGATATCGTGCTGTTGAGTGATGACCTGGAAGAACTCGGACGTGTGCTGGATAGTCGAATTCACTACGCAGCACTCATAAGAGTGGAAATCCATGCGTCCTCATCACCATCATGGACAGCATAACATCAAAGTTCAACATTGATGCTTCGCTGCCGTATAACCATTGTTTACTTGAAGGCCTTACTGTGGATGAAAGAATAGACGTGGGTGGGCAAAGGATTTGGAGCTAACCTAGCAGAATCATTCCGAGGTACCTACACCTCCAGGCACTTGTTCAGGCAATCTGGATTGGAACGCCGCTGACATCGATTGGCAGCCTCATATTGCAGCTTCTTCCCTTAGGCACAGTGGGTATCACGCGGACTCAACCATGGGAAGCGAGTCGCATCGACAGTACCTGGGCTTTTCGAAATCTCTTTCATGCCCGTCTGCCAAGTTCAGGGTTGACCACTTTCTGCTTTCGTCACTCTGAACTGGTTAGGGAAAACCACACCCTCTTTGACAAACGGTTCCGCATGCGCAATACATCGTCCAACCAACCCAACTTCTGGTGCTGGACACATTACTCGATGGAAATCCCCGTTGCACAACGAAACACTCGCTTTCTTAGGAGAACGGTACTAATCATCAGATATGTCGTGGCGGCCACCCATAAAAACACAGCCCAGTACTCAGGGCATAAATAACGGAAAAATCAGGAAAATATGAAGCATCCCAGGATCAATGAGGAAGATACTTCAATGCCATGGAGTGATGCAGAAAGAGATACGTGATCCAATCAGCAAAACGAAGAAGCAAGCTGTCACAATACGCTATGCTCTGACAGCTGACCTTTGACCGTCAATTTTAGTAACCAGCAATAATTGCCGTGCAGGATACGAGGTCAATAGATGAACAAATGACTTGTTTGGAGGTTGGGTCACTGTACGGTTTCAAAGCAAATGCAACACCGCCGATAACTACAGAGCCTCAAATTAGAAACGGACCAATAAGAAAATACAAAAGAGGTTACTCACCATCCTGTACCATCTCTCGTTCATTAGCGAATAAAACTCTTCCCTTCTAGTTGCATACATGTCTTTGTAGACGACGCTAATAATCGTATATTTAGCCCTTACCTCTCTAACTGATATTTTGGAAATCACGTGCACTACATGAGTAAACTAAGCACCATTCTTCTAACACCTCCAACCGAGAGCTGCAATCAGTCCTTTCAAATCTACACAAATCATCCCCTCCCTTCACTTACCTTCAACATTTAGCTCCCTACTGACGCCATTTCGATCCCACGACTCCTAACTTGTTCGCTTATTGGCTTATCGTTCTCCGCACACATTTCCAATTGGCTGAAACTCGGGCGTTTTAAAAATTGGGTATCTGTTCCGCTCCAAAGAATTCTTCTGGTCTAGAGTCTTACCCACCTAAAAGTCCCGGTTTCCCCCACCATAGAATCCCTCTTTATGTCAGTGGTAGAGTTCATCCGACATGTCACTGGATGACATAATTCGGTAAAAAGGTATGAGCCTCACATCGTCGGTGGCATTTATCACAGATTACTTTCTGCAGCCAAAACTCGATCACCTTTTGAATATAGGTCTGATCATGACCACAAAACCGGGAGCAAGTACACTACTCGATAAACTTCCACAATAAAACTCATGGTTAAGTCGAAGGATGTGTAATCGTAAATAACCCAACTGTGGACTCACAGATACTGCCACATGCAGAGGAGTGCGTCCGTCGACATCGAAGATGTTCGTATCCGCACCACAAGCCAGAAGGTACAAGACACATTCGAGGTCGTCTGTTGTGACTTTTTTATGTAGCACCGATTGTCCCGATGCGTCTTGCGAATCCAAGTTAGCCCCAAGTTCACACAGGCGTCGGAACATCTAGAGCCGAATGGGAGAACAGGAGCAATGCTGAACTGAAAAACAACAGGTGCCCCGAATAATCGGCCAAACTATCTCACTATATGGTAATAAAGCAAATGCGGAATAACCAGCGGTCTAGCTATAGGAGGGTAAGTTTAGGATAGCCAGAGTCCCTAACAAGGGACGAAACAAGGATAACCGAATAGGAATCGCTGGACGTCTCAGAGCAACCAGTATTGGAACAGCCAAAAAATTAGGCTTGTAGAACTGAAAGGGAAAAAACTGGTAACTGGAACGATCAGACCAGGGAAAATGGCGATCGTATTTGTAACTTTGGTTATACAACGTTTAAACAATGAATGAAGAGCGCCTGGAACAAACGGATTTAAAAGTACCACCAGATTCCCATTGTTGCAGAACAAAAATTACTTTTACAGGGAACGTGTTTGTAACGATGATAATTTTATGTCCAGCGATGCATTTCCACATCGCGAAAGTAAGCTGTGATGCAAGGATTTTTCTTGGCTTTTGAACTGACTTGTGATTCATTCCATGTTTATTCCAAAGAGAATCCAAGCGGTTCAGGTTCAGATCGGTGAGGGCAAGGTGGGCTGGTATCCCTTTCCATAGCTTCCCGTCACACTGAGTTACGCCGGCGGACACTCGCACGGTATTGGTAGTACCATATGCGTGTGCAACTATCTGATGCCTTTTACTAAGCGTAAAACCAAGGGAATAACAGCGGGGTTCCACAACTATCAAATTATGCTTGAAAAACCAGTGTTGAGGCTAACCCAGAGGATAGCCCAATGGCTCTTACTATTCAGGACACACCCACCGTAATCACATAGCTGGCTAATGCGAGTCAGTAATAAGTCTGATTTGTACAGTAGTGGTCGCAAGACTGCAGACTTAACACTTCGATATGTCCGGAATCTTGAGGCGGATCATTGTCTCAGCATCTGTCCAAACAATCCAGTATGTCTATTGCTCAAGCCATCGTACGTACTTAAATGGTGGTTAGAGTCGGTTGATAGCTACTTGCTAGCAGATTCTTGAAAAGAAATAGACTGGCGACGACCGAATGATCAATGTCCTGGGCTTCTGCAACCAAATATGAGCTGATGGTCTTTAATAAAGTGTATTCTGTCATCGTAAGAGGCGTGTCAACTGTCCCTACTGGCAACAGCTAGGCGGAAAATTTTAACAGCCTTCTGGGTAAAAGCCTGTGTGTGACCACTTACACTCATTCCAGTTGAACCCAACCTTCTGAGCTCGCTACAGAAGTGATAGATGCGTACTTCATGTATGGATATTACCCAGCTAATCCACATCATCCATGCTGTAGAAGAGGTTGCCCGATAAATATAGAAATGTTTAGCCTGTGGAAAACCATGATTTGGTTGATTATACTCACCAGAAGGACAGGGGAGGCTGTTTGGAATTGATTACCTACTGAACGGATAATATGCAATACTACATTGTAAGCAAAGTGAGGCTGAATTTAACCTCCTTACACGCCAAACGTCGTGGTTGGATAGTTGAAACGAAAGGGAAGGAAATACAAGGGAATAGTGATGAAAAATCAAGCACCATACTCAATTAGACTGGAAACCATCCGATGAAGAGAAATATCGTGCGTTCTTTCCTGAAATCACACCCGATACCCTTGGTGTGAAGCTGTTGGTAATCAATACACCGGTTGATAAGGTAAGTTACTCATGTCCAGGTGGAAATACCACGAGAGTAATGTCATGCTGATTGCGTCACCCCTATGTGACAAGTCAAACCAAAAAGTAGTGGAAATCGTCCGGATATGAATGAAAAGAAAGGCTGCTTATAAGAGTGAGTTGTATGAACGAATATGAAGATAAAGCTAGAACTTAAAAAACGCAGTGATATCTACGAAGAACAAAACGTTCGAGTGTGAGCATCTCAGAAAATGTGTCAAATTATCTGGACCAAATTTTACTCCCAATGAAACAGACGGGACGCTCTTAAAAGACGAGGTTCCAAAATGCCGAACACCTTAAAAAAAATCGTTCAGCTGTAGCACCCTTTCGGCGCTTAACTGCCATGCCGCCAGAAGGAAGCACGAGGGCTGGGGTACTGCCAGGCTGCCCAAGCCTAGACAGGGGAAGTCGAGAGGCAGAGGTCGGGTTCAAACCACAGACCTTCCGGTTAGTAAATTCGAGCTCTAACCACTGAGCCATCTCTTTGAACACCTTGAAGCCATTTCAGGGACCTCCCTGAAAATGGAGTGATTAAGATTAAAATAGATGCTTGGCAAGAAACTGTTGTAGAGATTTTATCGTCTGCAGGTAGTAACTCCCTCGGTCTTATAGAACAAACACTGAATAAATCCAGTTTACAGCACACAGAGGCCAATCTAACTTGATTCATTCATCGATCGGCTGTCTACATTCTTCTGTACCACGAGTAATGGGTGTCCCGTCATCACACTGGCCAGATGTGAAGAATGTTTACACAGCAACTGTTATTTTGTGTTCAGCACTGTGAGGTCGTTTGGAGGGATCTTTGGGAATTCTTATCACATAGCTGTACCAAGTAAGGGGCGGAACCAGTTTCCCAGTACGACAGAAAGTCTGAAAATCACCTAGGTAAACAAGAAAAGACTAACAGCCAGTCTCACAGCTAGGTTTTCCAGATTATGCAAAGCGCAAGTGTACGAAATCATCCGACATGAAAACAGTACAAGGAAATGATGTAACTTTGGAACACTATAAATTAAAAGAGATTAATATTAACCGTCAATAAAAAATGTGAAGGCGTCCTGAGAACCCACATTCCATCATTTATTCGAATTGCTCCAGTAATAGGAGAATAGCATGGCATTCGTTGCATTCGATTCCAATGAACGGATGCATCGATTCGAAACATCATAATTTCATATAGCGAGGTTGTCGTGCGTCAATGACTGCACTCAGTTGTTGTGAATGAGCTCTAACTTAAACTACCTATAAAACTGGGCATCAAAAATACGCACAAGAATTAGTCAACAAGGGTTAACGCAATTGCATGTGTTGGCTTTGGTCATGGTTGTTCGAGACTGATCTATAACCATGGAACTGAAACCTGGACAGAGGAACAATTGCAATAATCGTCCAAAGCTCATCAAATGAAAGTCTCAAGGCAAGACAATGGTGGTGGGCGTAAGGTCATCAGAGTAATCCGATTTTTGAGAAACATGTCGCTACAGTTGCCGTAACCTTTCATTTGGGGGGGTCAAAAGGCTGTCATTCGGACCTCTATCCATTCGTCAATCTGATACTACGGACTAGATGAGGCTATCTCTCTTAGTATAGCTTGATGAGGCCCTGATGTCAGTGAATCACCGTACGACGGTAAGTCCAACGGAAAACCTGGTGGAAAATGACTTTCACAGCCAGATGGCGGAAAGTCTAAAAACCAGCTAGCGAGTTGTATTGGATTGAACATTGAGAAATTAGCTGATAAGTGAATGATCAAAACTAAAAAACAAAGTAGATAGTCTTCAATAATGGCAGACAATGAAAGAATGCATGCGTCTTTACGCCCTGCGTTCCTGGCTGACCATATGAAGCAAACAGAGCAGAAATCATCGGATCATAAACGTCCTTGTGATTGGTCCCGATTGATGTACCGAAGCCTTGCTGGCATGTGTTTTGTCTGCAGTATTTAATGGTACTAGGAATTCAAGTTGCCGATCAAGCGCTACAGAGAACGACCAAGTGCGATTCACCCCAGAACATACAGGCAAGCATCTATTCTCGCAAAAAAAAATTGCTGAAAGACCGATAGGCAGGGTTCGTGAGTGAACTGAATTGTGCTTCTATCGGAGCCGACCGTAAAACGCAGTAAGAAGTGCCGTGGCAAGGTTGGTGGTATTAGTGTTGCCACTGGTCAGTAGATCAAGCATTCACTGAAAAATATCTGCTCACACTAAGCAATAATGGGGCTGGACTATCGATCACGCTTTTGCAACAACAGTTAACCAACGCGTAGAGATTAAATTAACATATGCTCAAAGTTCGACGCAGATCATCAAGATCTCGCTCCAAGGGAGAAAAATGAATCTGTGTGATTTGCACATACCTCTCCATGAGTTGAAAGCAAGGGAGTGATGAGAAAAGACATATGAATAGGAAGACAGGAAAGATGAACAAAATTTCAAGTGAGGAGTAACAAAGACTACCCGGTTTACTCAAACCAAGCAAACATTAGTTGGGTATTTCAAAAGATGTGAGACCACTAGACAACTAGACCCACTTTAGTGTTGGTTGCCAGATGGATTGGGTAGGCCAAGTCACTTTGCTGAGGACAATTGAGGGCGTCTGGATGGGCTTGGTAGATTATATCGACACATCTACAGAAAACAAATGCAAACACTAAACAACAAGTGCAGCTCAAGCGAAAAACTGCTCGAATATGGGACAAATGAAGTTATCGTGATCAAAGGCTACAGAAGCTTCTATGGCCTGTTATACAAACGCACGTCTGAGAGAGGTGTACGGCGTTATTATACTTAGAGAACAGATGAAGTGACATATTGGGAACAATCCGTCTACGGTTTAACGTCATTCCAATGATAACAAACTTTTATTGAGTAGCGACAAATCGCATCGAAGTAAATAACGTCACGCATGAGAATGGGAAGAGTGATTTCCACGAAAAAACAGGCAACTATTAATTTGAAGCATTTCCACATGTGCAAGCTGCAGAGTGGAACACTCTAGGTGCGATATTCCACTGCATACCTTTAGTTATCTGGAGTTCTCCATAAACAGGAAAGGTATGCGCCGTAATGTCACACCATGTCAACAGTACCACTGGATCATCACTCTTAGAATTATAGCAGCATACACAGAGTGTTAATACACTGGTTCACAACAGGCGAAGTATTTAAAAAATGATGTACCACTGTTTAGAGACAGCCGCTGAGTTGTGACTGGTAACCGTATCTCAATGGGTACATTTGAAGCTCTCGAACTACATGTACCCTATCCAAAAAACTCTACTGTTTGTTATACATATACGACAAGTAAGGGTCAGGGTGCCATAGAAGACCGAGAGGAACGCTCTGAAAAATGCGACTACATCTGGCCAAATACACAACCGACAAAAAACTGAATAGTACATCGACGTATCAGAGGACATCTGGCATGTAACCCATGGGAAGCATGAGCGCCGAAATACTGCCATCTACTCCGCTTAGATGAAAACGAACGAGATGTCGAGAATTGATTTGAAGGGAAGACTTTCTAGTGAGGAACTGGAGCCTTAAGTCCTGTGCTCTACAAGCCGACAACAGTTGCAAGTAAACACACATCACACCTTCAGGGCTTCTCCACATGAATTCTCAATCACGTCGGGGTGATCCTTTGTCACCGTTTTGTGGTGTAAACCAGGATGTGATAACGAATACCATCCATCTACAATGTGATCATTTGAGTTGCCGGACGACGAAAAACTGGGGTCAATGAAGACATGTATTTGTTGCACAGTAGCTCAAGTTGCCATTTAGGCTCGCTAGTAAAACAGGAAGCTGAATGAATAGTTAGGCATCAGGGGGGACAAATACGCATATGCTTATAGTATGAAGCCAGTTGTCATGATACAACGGTGGCCACAGACATTTGTATTGGTCTGGGAATTCGACTGGTTTGCAGTGTAATAATGTAATAATGGAAGCCATTGGACAATTGACTGTAATACGCCCGCTATGGCATCAAATCACAGCTGCACCCATTCAATGTCCCGGGAGATGAAAGCAGTGGACATAAATGAGTAAGTAGGCCTTCTGCAAGATCGTTATCGAGCTTTCTCGTAATCATCTCCAGCCAACACCCCTCAAATGGTGGTTATTATGGTGCGTCCAAAGTTTATAGGTTGTCACCGGCACACTTATTGCGCACGATTAAATCGGTCAAGTTTAACTGCATATGGAAATTTGCGACCCTTCACGGCATGCTAGACGAAAAACGTTTCTAACCCAGTCAATCGTCCCACAATATAAGCAACCGCAGCATCTGGAACTACTATGCCTTCGTAAATGGTTTGTAGCTCACGCAGATCACTGAACATTAGCATGAATTCCTGATATAGATTTTGAGACAACCAGAAATATTAACAGTCCACCAACGGTGGACTTTATCTTTTGGCATGGATACTTCAAACGTGATCATGATAAGCTGTAACTGGTGAAGGTATATGCAAAACTGTAACGTACTCCAGAGAATCAGCAACCACGACCAACTGTAGCGGTAATTCCCTCAGACCAGTAGTTGGATCTGCCCCAGCGTTTATCAACTGCTCCACGCAGTCACGTGAGGGCTTCAGACATGCAGTATGCAATGCGGTGTTACCCAGAGTGTTCAACGCATTCACGTCTACCTCTGACTTTATATGATCAAGGAGCAACTAAATGGACAGAAGGGAAGGAACGAGCAGAGGTCAACGAATCCAGTGAACTGGAGAGCTGTAATATCAGAACAATCTTACACACACAAAGAGGGAGAGAGATCACGTCTGGCAGGTTCGCTCAATAGATGTGAAAGTTTAATATACAAGGTATGATAAAAAAAAACATCAAACCAATTAGACAGCAACTTGTTTTTCATGGGAACTCATGGTGGAATCAGACTTGTTAGGAGACTGGCAATTAAGTTTAGCAAGAAGCGGTTAGCTGTCCATACACGATTTTTTCAATCATATTAGGGTCCCTGACAGACCAGAATATAAAACGTGAAGGTTAGCAACCAGAGCCACTAGGTTTATACGAAGAGATTTAATACACCGGGAAGGCGGTAAAATGTGTGAAATTCAAGGGCCGAAGTGAGGGTACTAAGCGAGTAACAACGGCTCTTCTCAGCCAGCTAGCTCTAGAAGGATAACACAAACTAGAGCAGTCGTCCTCGACTGGTTCGGCGCACGCCCTGGTAATATAAGCAATCTATTCAGGTTGTCTATAAGGACGTTCATTTGTATGACGGCCCGATCGACAACGGCTAAAACAAGCGTTATTCTTACGTTATATACGGACCACAACATGCCAGCGTTTGGTGACCGACAACTCAGGCTAAGTAAACCCTTATCAATGGTATGTTAACCACGTCTCTTGCCAGCAGAGTAACGGCTTCAACGAAAAAAAAACAATGGACAATGCTAGTCCTAGAGGTTTCAGAGGTAGTGTAGGATATCAGGAACCATAAGGGATGGCAATGAGGACACCCGAAAAGTTTATGCAAAAAAAAAACATAAACAAAGATGAAAAACGTCACTTGAGTTGACCACCTACAAAACATAATTTCATTACCAGTAAGTAGAGTACTGATGGGTAGGGATACCAGCGGCCAACAGACAGACACGAAGTAAGCAGTCGCAGTGCAACATGAAGACGACGGATTCTACGAGGTCTAGTTGACATCACATATGAAATTAAACAGAATGAGACCTGGATTCGATCCATTAACCCTACCGTTCGGAGCACTTTTCAATGGGCAAACAGGACTTGTTGCAAGTGCCTATGAGTTAACATTATAATTAGTCCATCAAAACCTCCAAGTGCGCACAAGTGAGTGAGCTCACCCGGTGGGCTCGAAGTGTTCTAAGAGCAACTTAAACGGATAGGTCTAACAGGTGAGCCGCCCACCATAACAATCAGTGCAAGTAGTGAGTTGCCGTTGGAGGCCTTACGGAAACTGTACACACATTTATACTTTAGAAGGCGCAATTCAAGTGAATGCAGTAAGCATTGGCAACAAAACACATCTGCATATCGTCAGACGGCCGGATTCCAAACTTGGTACAACCGAGAGTACATATGACTGCGGAGCTCGAATAAGCGCGAACTCCTGACCTAATGCTTCTCATTGGTATAAAAATAGAAGTCGTTTAGCTGTAACGCCCTTTCGGTGCCTAGCTGCCATGCCAACGGAAGGAGGCACGAGGGCTGGGATACTGCCAGGTTGCCCAAGCCTAGACAGAAGCAGTCGAGATGCAGAGTTTGCGTTCGAACATAGCTGGTGCCTTAACCACTGAGCTATCCCATTGGTATGGACTCTAACAGGCGCAACTGGACAGAAAGACGATGATGATACACCTGCAGTATCCCAAATACTAATAAATTAATATGAAAATACAAGAAAGAGTTAAGCGTTCGGACACCAAAGAAACAGACCAAGTGGACGAGAAACGGAACAGAACGCACTGACAGTAACTGGCTGGAATTTTGTTTGGCTGCTAGGTGAAGTATTGTGTTCCCCTGATTGTCCACACCATCCAAGCGTAGTGCTGGTAAACCCAGAAGGCAGTCAAGCAACTTGATGTCTCCTCCTGCCACTGCGATACGAAGCGGGGTCAATCCAGAGCATGAATCATGACAATTTAGCATGCTGCGTGGAGAAAGAGGCAACATCAACAACATCAAACGTGAACTCATTACCAGATTAAGAAGAGAATGGTAAGGAAGCCGATAAATAGAAGACATTTCAACCCCAAGCCGAACAATTCAGGCAGAGTCTAGAATTTGCAGTAACGAGTTGGTTTCGATTAGAACGCAGCCAGTGCACTCTTTTACGCTGAGTGGGAGCCAGAGGTGGAAGCAAAGCGGCGTTGTGATGAGAGCTAACAAACGTCATTGTTGATAGCAAAAGACGGTACTGGCAGTCAAATGGTCGGTGCACATACATGATTCCAGATAAAAAGATACATGATACCAGGTTAAAACAGGTGCACTGTTAAAAATCACCCAGACACTTCGGTCGTGCTCATTTATGCTTGAACAATCTGGCAATACCCAAGTCCCCGGGCTTAATTTGGGTAACACGGTATCTGGGCACCGAAAGGGTGCCGGATGAGAAATACGCTGTTTCCTTTTATAACAAATGTCTTAAAAGCGCTATCGCAAGGTAGCTTCAACGAATGTGGAACGATATACCAATCAAACGAGAGTTCGACTGAACGACATAGCTGTAGAAACTTACTTAACTGTGAAGTTCGACGATGAATTAAAGTATTATATGGGCTTTCGTAGAAGAGACGAAGGGAATGACAAAGCATTCACACTACTGATTTTCAAGTTGGAAGTTCAAGTGACACTCTCTGCTAGATCTTGAGTCTTGAAATGCATCACTGTCACACCAGTATCGTTCCTCAAGTATCCCGAAATAGTCAGAGGTAGACTACACTAGTTGCACAGTAAAATTGACGGAAACACCAAGTTTTAGGTTTCAAATGTCAATTGTCGGTTCCTTAAGCTCTGGCAGCCACTCGCTTCGTAGTTCTCATGCAAACCCGAAGGAATCAAACGGGATGATACGCTACCGATCCATCCACCTGGACGGTTTTGTGAAGATTAACAAGTTATAGGTTGAAATTTTATGTTAAGAGTATGGTTGAGATGATCTGCGAGTAACGTCAGTCCAGGCGAAACGTCTGGAGGAAAGAGTTTCAAAGAATTGGTGTGTGAGAGACCATAAAGTATCGTTCATGTCTGAACAAAAACAAAGGTGACGGGACCAAATCAGGGTCGAGGTGCAATAAATATCGACTAACAAGTACTCAAAGTGATCCAGTGACGTTGACCCCCAAAATACGCATATAATCGGAGTCAAAAATGTAGTGCTTTGCGTGCTACCTAAGAGTTTGGGCAGATGGGATCTCAGAATGGCAAGGAGGACCCATCACGATGAGGAAACCAACTGTCCTGAAGTTGAATCGAAAGCTCACCAGTGGAAGAATTCTCTAGGAATCAGGTTCAGTTGGGCTTCCCAAGAGCGAACGTTTCAAAGAAAAGCAAAAACCAGGCCCTTAGTTATCCCATTGTGAGACTCGACGCTTCCAAGAATAGTGCTTCAAAGACGCGAACATTTATAACCTATTGGATTCTTAAAATCTGTAGACCTGTTCAGTGAATGAAATCGTAGCGTGTGTCTAAAGAGGAAATTATATCAACGGGAGCCAGAAAATTTTTTACCACCATTTTAGTTTGCGGAGTGAAGAAAATTGTTACCGTGATAGTCACTTACTTTTCTACCAGTTACTTTAATTTCCAGTGAATATTGATGGGATGATCTTGAGGCTCAAGTTGAGGATATTGACACCTGATGGAAGACAGACTCCCTTCTAACCTCGATCAGGTTAATAAATTCAGCCTGAAATTTCATTCAGTTAAAACTGTACGAACTTAACGCCCGAGTTTACATCAACAGGGTTTTCAAAACCTGGACCTGAAGGAAATTCAAGTGTTCCTACAATAAATAAAAAAGCGGGTGCTAAATGGAACCGTCTGATTCTACACATTGCTAGTTTAACGACACCCCTATGAGGTCAAGGGTTGACGGTGGACTCTTGGAACACCTTATTCGGTGCACGTATTTTCGTCTCGGCTCTGCAGCCAAGGCATCATTCACTGTTGCGAATATAGTAGGAAGAGTTAAGCGCAACGCTCTCCCAACATGGAATTCTTCCCGCAAGAACCAAACTGTGTCCATGATGAAGCAAAATTCAGTTGTCCGTGTACTCTTGTATACAAAGGAGGCATTTTGAGAAACTGAGTGCCTGTTGCATGGTTTGAGAAGTCTTCTCTAGAAACGAGCGTCAATATAAACTATTGTGTTGACAAAACTCTGCTACTGGCATAAATTTAATTATCATCCTATGAAAATATACTCGCATTGTACGTACCTCTATTATAGCCTATTTCGATATCAGGATGCGTAATCACGTCACCATAATATGACCGAAATTCCCCTACAATCGGGAAGATTATGAGCGGGGCCCAGTGCATACATGGGTTCCCAATCACCAACAAGAAATACGTTGTGTTCAAGAGATCTCTTGTCTGCTGGAAGCAGGCTTCCTTACAAAGAATACGGAACACCATGGTTAGATCCACACAATGTTCTTTGGTGGTAAGAATGGTTACGGTTTCTCGCCCCTTCGTATTACGTTAACATGTAAACCCCCTTTCAGAAGAGTAGCTCGTAGTACACAGGTCCGCAACGCCAGTAATATGAGAGGAAACCAGGAAGAAAAAACAAAACCCGTAAAACTTACGCTTTCACAGCAGAGCTGTAAAATACTTCTGGCCAAGGAAGAGCAGCTGCAATATGTGCTGCAGTCCAACCATATTGCTCTCTGCACAACGCAGTGATTCGTTCGATCAGAACGCGATCACAAGAAAGATTTAATGAAATACGAGCTAAGTGGAGAGGCATCAAAACTTCGACGTGGCGTGCAAAGGCTGCAAGACCGCTCTCCTCATCACCTTGAAAACGGAATAGGCTAAAAAGTTCGGTAGTCGTACCTAAGAAGAAACTAACCTGAATGCATAGGGTTCTTCCTCACCAGTTATAGACGTCGAAATGCGCGGAATGTAGGTCATTTCGAAATGGTTAGCCACTTTGAGGAAATAAAACAGCGGTTCACGTTCGGAAAGGATTTCACAACTAGATTGAGAAGATACAGATGGCTAGCAAGGCACTTACTCTGAGTACTCGGCCTCATATTGTCGTTGTGTGTATGCGACAACTTTGTTCGGTAGGAAAGATGATAGAGCGGTCTTCACCACGTTGCTCACATATTTGCTGAAGGAAGTCATCTCTGTGAACTCAGTGCGACCACGACCTCGGAATCATGAAGTTCGGAAGGAACTGGAAAGATAAACCATGCAAGATTGGGTGGTCTACAACTGTTTCGTGCCGCAGAAAATCCGAAATGGTTCGTGTATTGATTCAAGCAGGTGTCCCCCATAATTACCCGGAAAAAATGTTATTTTAACTTTTTCGAGCAATTATGGGGGACACTTGCAAGGATTCGCGTCAGAGCGAACACTGAAGTGAATTATACAAACCGGGCGAATATCAAGCGAGACATGAATAAATAAGAGCAACGGGTTTATTCAACAGCTAAAACGATGTTCATTTGGAGGCCACGGTGCACGTGTCACAAGGCAAGTAGACATTTGGCACATAGTTTAGGGACACTGGTACACAGTAGACGATTCAAAGGAATCAAATAGTTCAATTTTGATCCGCCTTCTAGCTACACTTTCGATTTACGGTAAATGACGGGAGGAATATTTGGCTACTACAGCGAAAAGGCGGAAGAGTGGAGTTCAGACGCTCAAAATTCCTATCCTCCCTATGTTACTTCGTCAACGCAACTTTCGCAAAACCATCAAGGGTGGTAGGCGGACCTGAAGCTCGCCAATAAAGACGACGATTTTCTCACGTGTGACAGGGAGTTGTCATTCAATAAAGCGAACGCTCCAAGATCAGCTCAATGACGGAGAATCAGTTCAAATGTCTCAGTTCGGTAGCCGTTCTCCCATCATCCCACGACGCAGCTGTTAGTAGTTGCACCAACAAAATATAGAGAGGCATGGATATGACGTTCATCATCAACAACACCAACAGTGATAACAATACACAAGTAGCACATTACCTCTCAACTACCAAACAACCAAGAGGAGGGAGTATCAGGGAAGAAATGAATAAAACGGAAGGGGTGCAGAGTTGTTGAAAAAGCCTTACATTCATGAGAAAAACTATCAAGTGCCTACAGCTTGAAAGAGCAACAAGACACATCCGACAAGCATGGTGGAGTAAGAAGCCGTAAATGGTACGGACCCAAATTCACTTGCGAACCACGCCCACAAAAAGCCCAGCGTACGACAGACATACTTTAGTTAGGCAGTCCGGCTAGAAAGTGGCAGCATGACCGATAACTCGGATCGCTCGAGTACTAAGACCCGTGAGGTTTTTAGATGCGTGGAACGAGTATCATGTAGACCCCAGGCTGTAAGGCGCCAAAATTCAAGGATACCTTGTTTGATCGTGACAAATTTCATTCCATACAGCCGTCATAGTCATACCGGCCGTCATACCAGCTCTACACGTCCTAACCAGCATACCCTATGAAGCGTGAGTGGCTCATCAATCACGAGAGAGTTCCTTTTTCATAAAACCATCAGGTGTACCTCAGTACTGGTAATCCAATGTTCCACCCACAGTGCAAACTCTAACCCTGACAAACAAACTGACGTCACGTCGGCCTCATATGTGTCGGAGGTTAGCAAAAACTGCCCTGGACTTCCCGATTTGAGAAGTAATCTCACCTCCAGCCAGTCCACCGGAATTTATACGACTGTCAAGGTAAACACCTTCATCTACCATGAAGAGTGCTGGTCCTGAAGCATGAGTTTTGGATGTGATCCTACCCAGTCTTGCAGCACCACTTTACACTCCGCAGATTTGAAGTGCATTCCATACCGTGTGAAAGCGTTATTTAGGTTATGTAAAATGGTTTACATGTTTGAGGGACCTGAGCCAAGGAGAGCAATATAGTCCACATACTTAATGTTCGTGAGTGCTCCTCTGGGAGCACTTCGAACTCCAAGGTTTAGGAGATAGGCAGAGAAGTTTCAAGCAGTACATCAATAAAAGGCTGAAGAGGAAAGGAGAGAGAGGGTAGCCTTGTCTTACATCACTGGACGCCGTGAACTCGGGCGAAAGCTTGCTGCATATGCGAATGCACCCACAGAAGTTCGATGTTTCCTCCTCCTCATCATCATCATTGTCAGCTGCAAGAACCGCGTACTTGTCGTACAGTGGTTGTAGCTGCCACAGTTTCGTTCACCGATGATTTGGGGAAGCGGGGTAAGTAGCTGCGCATTGGAGGCGGGAGCTGAAAAATTGGTGCGTAAATACAAGACTGTCAGTGAACTGTTAAGTGGGGGAAGGCAATAGCTTGGATGCACGAGCGCCATTGAAGGCGCGACTGAGGCCATGTCAGACAATGTTTCTAACCATTGATGTGGCTCGTCTCGGGGTCCCCATCCAAGAAGACGGCAATGACCAGCGCAGCTGAGTTTGCTGGTAATGGCTTGACACTTACATGACACTTACAACAATACTCTCATGCCACATCGGCCGTCGCGTGGTGCCATCAGTCGGGTTGCCTTACTCGCTGCATACAGCAGGGCGGGTAAGCGAAAACAGGCTACTGCTGACGCCTCCCTTCTTCCTCTTTCACATGGTTTTCCCTCCCCCTCCCCACCCCATTAATAACTCTCTCCTTGTACGCCCAGCACTTAGGACTGATGACTCCGTTCGTCTTGCATCGGTTTTGCGTGCAACATCTGCTCGTCACATGGCGCCGACATCCTCAGGTATCTCCAAA
>SJOL01004995.1:25451-48340 GCA_004794785.1 Opisthorchis felineus | reverse complement strand
TATGTTGACCCGCTCCCATTCTCAGTCAGTTCGTGGTTTTATATTGCACTTACGGACAGAGGCAGCCAAATGTGACTACGGTGCCCAACTAGAAGACCAACTGCGTGATAGACTCATTGCTGGTATTCAATTGCCCGAATGTCAACAGAAGCTGCTGCTCTATCCAGATCAAAAATTTCAAACTATTCAGAAAATATCTGAGCAGTATGAAGATGTGAAGCGTGTAACGAAGACTGATGAAGCAGTGATGTTAAATTACTCTGAAGGATATAATTCAAGGATGCAGATAGGCAGCGCATTCAAATCTCGAGCAAATTTTCGTGCCCCCAAATCCATCAATACGTCGCTTCACAGATCGTAATTCTAGTTCAGCGGTTCAAACATTTGGGAAGTGTGAATCTTGTGGACAAAATCATTCCAGATATTTATGCTCTTACAGGCAAGCGAAGTGTTTTATCTACTGGGAAAACGGGACACATTCAACTTGTCTGTAAGTCCAAAAAAGCGTGTCACTTAACTTCCGATCCCAATACTGACCTGGAAGCATTAACTCAAGATATCTCTACACTTTCTCTACCTATTTTGCCCCAAAATTCCTCACACGTTTTTAAAACTATGATATCCGCTTCTGATCAAAAACTTGATTTCATTGTTGACACTGGTAGTGTTGAGTCCATTATTCCACAGTCAGATCTAACTGCATTTTACCCCAGTGTTGTGATAGTGCCTACAGATGTTAATATCCGCGGTGTCATTGGACATTCTGTACCTCTAATTAGTAGTTGCACGATTCCTGCGAGATTGTCCCAAGGTACCTCTATCAATTGCAATTTTTTAGTTCCAACCTCAGGGCCATCAATTATCAGACTCAAAGTTTTGCGCTCATTGCGAACTTGTATCTCCCCACTGACTTCCCTAAATGAGAATGCACTCAAACAACTGATTCTTAAATGTTCTAAGGCTACAGGTGGCATGCAAATACCCAAGGTGAAACTCGAAGCTACAGAAGATCCTATATTTCTTAAGAGACGAATTATTCCGTTTGGCTCGTCAAGCGTTAAATTCAATGTGTGAGAAAGGAATACTGACTCCTGTCGAATCATCAAATTGGGCAACTCCGATAGTTATCCCGCTAAAGGTCGATGGCATTACTCAGAGAATTTGTGGACACTACCGGCTAACGTTACTACAACTTACATGCACTACAGAAGAGCCCGAAGATGTACTGTATCGTTTATCAGGTTCAAGTATGTTTTCCAAAGTTGATCTAAAAGATGTCTATCTCCAAATACCACTGGACGAAGCCTCTAGTAATCTTACCGTGATCAACACACCTTTTGGGTTATTCCGATACAATTTCCTTCCCTTTGGTCTAAATGTTTTACCAGCTGCATTTCAGCAAGTTATGAATACTATTACAAAAGATTTGGAGGGTGTTGAGACGTACCAAGATTATGTCATAGTGCACGCTGCTGATAAACATGTCCATGATATGCGTCTATTGTCTTTACTAAAGCGTTGTTCTGAGTTCAATGTACAGTCATTCATCCTAGTAAATGCACTTTTGCAGTTCAATCACCTTCATGTGTTGCCTACATTGTGGATGGCAGTGGTTTTAAATCCGATACAAACCGTCTATCTCCTTTAGTAAATGCTCCATCACTGACCAATCTACAAGATTTGCGTTCTGTTCTAGGAGCACTTCAGTATTATTCTTGTTTCATTCCTAACTTTGCTAAACATGCAAGTTGTTTGTTTGATGTCATATCTGCCAGTAAATTTTCTTGGTTCTCCAACCATGAAAAGACGTTGCGTGCATTGTTTGGTCATCTTCAAACTTCAGCTGTTTTGAAACCATTTTCCGCCAAACATCATTCGACCGTCATTACTGATGCTTCTCCCACTGGAATAGGGGCAATCCTTGAACAGTGTGGCAGACTGTGACAGACTGGCAGACTGCATTTCCCGTCGACTGTCAACAGCCAAACATGGGTATTCTCAAACTCAACGAGAAGCTTTTGCGGTATATTGGGCCGTCAAACGGCTTCATGAGTATCTTTTTGGATCAAACTTTACTATTGCTACTGATCACGGGGCCTTAAAGTTCTTGTATCATCCTAAAAAGTATATAGTGTAGTAATCTGCTGCTATGGAGCAACGGTGGATTATTACACTGTTTGTTTACCTACACGATTGTTCATCGTAGTACATCGTAGTACTCCCCATGCCGATCTCTTATCCAGAATTCCATTGTGTGACTCCGATTCATACAATTCACATTGCTTATTGATAAAACCATTACCAGTCAAGCGGGACGCGCTTGTTGCTGATTCGAGAAGATATTCTGCTCCCATTTTTTCTGCGCTGCAACTTGGCTGGACACAGCAAGAGCGACGTCGAGTTCCCGCACTTCACTGTAGCCGCGAATGTTTGTCCATTGCTCCGGATGGTTTGTTGTGCTTTAGGGGTAGAGTTATCATTCCACCAACTCAGCAAGTGGCTGTTCTTGCAGATATGCACTCTGGTCATTTGGTTGTTGATGAAATGAAATCTCTTGCATGCTTGTCATGCTGGTGGTAAATACAATGCTTTAATTGTTATTGACGCTTATTCACACTGGCCTGAAGTTTTTCTAACTACTTCTCCAAGTGCCGAATTCACACAAAAAGCATTGAGGAAAGTATTCATTTATGGAGGTGTACCAACTGCTTTGGTCACTGACAACGGCACGCAATTTACTGCAAAATCCCTCGAGGAATGGTTAAAAGTCCCTGGATGTCACCATCTATGTACTGCTCCATGACATCCCCAGTCGAATGGGCTTGCTGAGAATGTTGTGCGAACACTGAAATCTGCCATCAGCTTCACTCTCTCATACTTCTTTTGTGGAATTAGACCGTGGAATTGATAATTTCCTAATGCAATACAGGAATGCCGTCCATCCCGTTACTGGGACGAGTCCTGCGATTCTTTTTAAATCTCGCTGGTTGCGTACAAGTCTTGACTGTACCAAAAAGGCCGATGTTACGTTTTTCAAGGGTAATGATTTGCGGCCTGCTACATGAATAATACTTTCATCAACTGGCAAACGCATGGCCACAGTTCTTGATTTGGATGATCTCTCTTGTCACCGGAGACACATTGATCAGGTTCCGTTCAATACCAGATGTCAGTCTGTTAACGGCACTTTTGATGTTTCAAATTTTAATCAATCTTTTGAAGATGATATTATTGTATCCTAACAAAACGTTATTTCTGAAGAACATACTACCTGCGAAGAACTAGAAGTTGCCAATCCGAGAAGATCCGAAAGATTACGATCAAGACCACCACTGAACTATAAACATCCACAGGCTCGAAATATTGGTAGCTCGGGTGAGTTTATTGGTTGTTGATCAGGTGGCTGTTGATCTGTACGCCGAGCTTGGCAATTGACCTGCAAACGTTTCGTCGCCATACGAGGAGGCATCATCAGTGCGCAGTTGGGTGCGCCATTTTGCTTACAATTTATCTTGTGGACTGAAACCTTATTTTCTCCATTTCAGCCCCTCATTGATATCCTATTGGACTGTTCGCTCTTTTTATATTCTGGTTCATTTGAATCCATACCACGGAACGGTTCAGTTGTTTCCAGTACAACTTCCTCAAGGTCATTTGTTTTCTTGATTGCAGTGTAACTGATAGGTCTGATTGATACATCAGCAGAGACCGCAACAGTCCTGTACAGATAAAGACGCAAATAATTTAGCCCTACTTAGTGTGTGGCTAACCGAGATCGGACATTCGAAGAGCAACAGCTCCCTGAGGCTGATGACCGTCTACACCTTAACAGACCATATTTCACCTGAGTGAAACAGGCGTTCTAAGCACCCCAATTCTCATGTTAGGCATTTAATGACGCCTGGTTTGTTGCTAACCAAATACAACCGTAAAGTTGTGACCACCCTGGTAGCCGATTGTTCAGAGTAGGGAATCAGTGCAGCCCCACCAGTTCAACTTCGAAGCTGCTCAGAAAGGGCGTTTTGTCCCTCACTGTCGTTAATAAAGAAATAATTACCGCCAAACTGAAAGAAAAGTGTTAGTGCTGAGATTCCGTGTGAACAAAACTCACAGAATGCCGCATGGTTGACAGTTTATCATTGACACAAAACATAAGCTGTTGTTGGTTATCTTTGGTTATCCAAAAGGTGCCTTGATCAATGTTTCCAATCCACTTGAATGGTAAGCTATGCTCCAGGCATACGGTTTTAGCGTAACTTACGAAACCAAAGTCATATTTTCGTCACACCGATTCCATACGCACCCACTATCTCAAAAAGTCTCAACGTGGAAGACGAAGTCATGGTTATCATAACAGTTCAAACCGCTAGCAAAATCCAATTTTTCTTCGGGTCCCTATAGCACCATCCTATGTTCTAGAAAAACCACAAGCAACCTCCGCTGCTGCATATTATCATAGGTCTCTGAAATAGATGGCCAATGGAAGTAAACAGTAAATACCAACAGCTATTTCATCACAAACATGCTTTAAAACTCTTAAGTGGTTGTCCAATGTCTGGTGACCGCGTTGCAAAATCACACAAAATTCAGCATCAGTTACTGAAACCATTTCGGGAAAGATAGTCTGGAATGATCAGAATAGAATCCATTGTTCGAATGTATACTTATTGGCCCTCCACTTACGCGAGCGCCAAAAAAAACTGTTTTACCTGCAAGCTTCTTCAAGCTGTAGCCAAATGCCCCATGGAATCTCAGTGCGGGGATTATCGATGGTTTCTCAAAGTGGTCAGAAGTGTATCTTTGAAGCTGGTCTTTCACGGATATCAAGCCATAGCAGACTACTCGCGTAGGTTTTATTTCTGGAGCTTCTGTTTACCCAGTTAAACTCAGTTTACAGATGATGAGTTTGGCCGCTGCAAGCTGATTGTCAAGCTGGATGAGCGGATCAACAGCTACCTGACTAACAACCAATAGAGGCACCCAATCTAGGAATAATATGACAAGCTTCCAGACTACAAGTTTGCTCAGTTTTTCTGCTTCTAGAAGAATTCAACATTTACTTAGCCTGCATTACCATTCACAATCCAAGAATCAAGCCAAACGCTTTGCTGCTATCATTAGGTGAAACCATGTGAAACTGAAAAGCAGAGTAAATATCATACATGACATGAAAAACTTGTGCGATCATACCGGGCGACACCCGGTATCTCGGTACCTTCTCAACAGTCTCCGGGCGAGGTATTCATCGGAAGACGCGCCCGTCTGTCTTTGAATCTAATTTTGCCGAAAAATGTAATTTTAGGACAAACCGTTACACTAAGAGACGATATGGGACATAATCACACTCTTTCACTCCCAGCCCCGTAATTCAATAGAATATATCTGTGGAGGACAATAAGATTGAACCAATGGTGCAGCCCAAAAAAGCACTGGAAGTGGTTGTCGATTAGGTGGCTGTTCTGTTTGCCAAGCTAGGCAGTTAAATTCGTCATCAAATGAGTTGACATGATCAGTTTACAGATGATAATGTCTGATGCATTTTCGATGTCTCTTTGTTTGGTAACGAAACGTTTGCAAGTTAACTACCAAGCTCGGCGAACAGATCGACAGTCAGCTGATCAGCAACCAAGAAATGCACCTTAACTATCAATATTTTGACAGGTTGTCAACGCATCAGAAATGTGCCAAATGATTATAAAGTGGGTGAATTCTTCTGGACACACCAGGTCAGATCAAATCATTTTCGTAAAATGTAGAAAGATGCACACAGGGTACAGCATTGTTGCAAAGGTTTTTGAGCACGAAACAATTTGACCTCGAGCACAAAATATCCCTAAGAAAACAGAATAACAAAGGGCATATGGGTCTTCCTCTATGTGAAGACCCCCTTCGGAAGTAATGTATGGGATCCAGCATCCGTGTATCGGGTTATCAAATAAGCAAGCAAATTCCCAAAGCATGTGAAGCAAATTTTTCAACCGAATATTCAGCTACCTTCGACTGAGATTGTCTCTAAATATTATAGTAATTCTGCACTTTTTTAAAATCACTTGGTCGTTTTCCAAAACAAATTCACGGAAATCCTCACTAAATCCCAAATTATTCACAGTGCTAGTGATGTTTTACTCCAACTGTTGTCAGCTAGTGAGAGGAAACCACAAAATTTCGCATAATCATCCTGAAAGTCACCCCAGTCGTAGAGACGTTTCTAACAATGGGATATTTTGAAGGTCACTTCCAGTGACGGAGCTTGTACTGGTCGCTTTTCCAGAATAAAAATTCTAGGTTGCTTTTGACCGTATACTGGCGACTAATAGCAACCCCCTCCTGGAAGACAGTGACTTGAAAGATTAGTCACGTGTATCCTAGCTCCACTAGCGTCCAGTCATCCGTAATCTGCACGTGAAGATAGTCACATGGTGACTGTTGCCAGTATTTGGATCAAAAACAATGCTCGATGCTCCTCGAGAAGTAACAATGTTTTGGCTGTGAATATAACAGCCGTTGATGTGCTGGCTTGAACTAAACCTTTGAAACACACTTTTAAAGGTCTTCGAGTTCCTGGTCCTTGTTTCACAGGAGGGTAATCACTCCTCGGAGACGGAGATCGTAAACTATCCAGCACGGTGATTTTTTTAGAGCTAGAAAATCCAACATAAAATTAGTGGGGAGTGCTTAGTACTGCCACACTCCGAAAGCTCCTTTGGGGTAGCGCCCCGCCAGGTCGTGATATAAAAGTAAATCTCTTAACTACTCGTGGATGTACGAATGTTTTGTGGCTTTGTAATTTAAGACCCGTTTGATTTTGTGGTTCACCGATCCCAGAATGCAGAGTGACTTACTTGTAAATATGAATCTCCAAATCTCCACGCTTTGGTGAGCTTAGTGTGTCATCCAGTAGAGGCAAGTTAAGTTGCATACTCGGGGTCTATAGTCCGATTATGCTTTTCAAACCGTCGGAGTGCGAAGTAGTTTTCATTATGGATTACCACCAAGCGTTTAGGAAAATTACACTTCGTATTCTGGATGACTGGTCTTCATCCGAAAGGCGCATAAGCGGAATTTGGTCACGGCCCATCAGTAGAACGTGAACTACATGCTTCGATTCTCGGCCTTACGGGTTAGGTAAAGCTCAGCCGAAGGCCCTTCATTTATCTATATAGGATGGATATCTCCTCGGTCTGAACATCAACACAGGGCTCCGTTTTAAAAATGAAACACATGCCTAAGAATTGTATGAATTATTGTGTGCATTTCTGCACATTATATGATGTTATGAGGGGGACGAAACATAGAACACCGGCGTTCACCGCGCCTAAACAAAGCACCTCTGAGTGCAAAGTTGTAAAAGAAGTTTGCACATATAATTAAAACGTTCTTCCAAACTAAATATATCATCAGCTCGTGTCTCAGATAGACTGAGACTGCTTGTTCCAAACATCTTCCAGGAGCTAGGCAATCAGGTCTATCTTCGGACCCTACTAAAACGAGCAATCCACCTTCATCTGCATGCTAATAAAAGGCAGCCTATGTGTATTTTTTGGAAAATAATGCAATTCAGACGGAAATACCGTGGCTATTTTTGACTTATACTGACCCTTCCTCCATATGTATTTACCACAAAACCAGTAAGCTGATACTTCTCCACCTGAAACGACAGTCACGATTTCCTGGCATCGAAGTTCTGAGCAGAAGTACATCGGTCTGGGCATGTTGTATAATGCACATGGGCTTGGTGTAATAGAATTACAGTGTCGTCGCAACTAGTGTACAAATGGTATTACTTCGCATTTAAATCAAGAAAGGACAACTCGACATCTGTGTATCGGAGCAAATTAAGGACGCATTGAATTGCGGTCGGTGTACAACCCAAATCTGTCTTATTCCGAGATCAATTTCCGATGAAGCGATCGACAGGCACGTTAGGGATCATTCCTTTAGGCAGATGGTGCAATATCCTACCGCTGATCACCACAAAAATGTAGTGTTACCGTTTTTGCGTGGTCTTTGATGCAAACCTGATGACATTTGGTTTAATTCCTCTGCTATTTCGGGAACTATGGCAGTGAAGCGGAACATATCCTCCTTTTAGAAGAGACAGTACAGAAAATCCATGAATATCAATCTTAAGTCAAATTATTACAGTCAGCTTTTCTTGCATTCACAGAATATTCACTGGTCCTCCCAGTAAGGACTACTCCTGAGACCTGATCAAATTGGGCGCTTCTGGGAAACAGAGCATTATTTTGATGGATCCATTGGAGTCCCAGCGTTATATGACAGCCAAATCGCTCTTCAGTCATCTGATTAATTTTTTGGAAACATGTCATAATTTTCTCTCTCCACATAATTTCTCCTTTGTTTGATCTTCTGTGGTCAAGGTTCCATACAGAATGAACCTGACCTAAACTGTTGATGAGTTTTTAGGTGTTTTTCCACTCTTGGATAATTGTGATGTTCGATTTTTATTCGGCTTAAGGATATGGCCTACTCCACAAACGGCCTCAAAATGTGCAGTTTCTGACCTGAGACACAGATGATCAAGCATGTTTGACCAGTAACTAACTATACAGCAGCTTAGATTTGCTAGGTATGATTAGGTTCAGAAGAGCTACAGACGATACCGTCGTTAGCTGCTCTACGTTAGTCTTGCAGTGCCCCATGACATATATTGAACTGAACGAAACGAAACGAAATCTAATTCACCTTACGAAACGATCTTTTAAAAACAGAGCTATTTAGCTGGATTACCAGCCAAACAATACAACTTTCATGGAGCGACTGAGTATTAACTATTTAGAAGTTTACTTGGCGTTTGCCAAAAAATTGGACCAACGACAGTTGAGTCGACCCTCTTCCGCTAAATTAAACTTCCTAATTTCCTGTATCAGGGACAATAAATGGAATTAATCCTTTATGTAGTTAAGCCGTCAAGCTAGGTAGACAAATCTGAAGTGCGCGTTGGAGATAAACGGTAGCTGAAGCAAAGCTACATTAGGCTTTCCAACATCCCAGTTCAGCGCAGCTAGACTTGAGTCAGCTGTCATGCTAAACACCTCTTGCACCTTTTATTTTTTGAAGAAAAATGGCTTCTTTTAAAAATTAGTGTAGCTGAAGTTGTCAGAAATTGTAGTCCCATTTTTTGAGGATAACGGTTTGCCACGAATCCGATGACAAAGCTCACGGCACCAGAACCTTATGGACCCTGAGGGAACGAAGGGGAGGTTACTCCAACTGAGTACGAACATTGTAATTTGTCTTCTGAGAGATTACTATTTTTGATTTATCAAAAATGAAGCTTTAATACATTGATTTCACTTTGGCCTATGTGATGAGTAGAGGAGAATGTGTCACTTTGTTCCTCCTTAGAGTTAAGGTGACACGGCTTTCGGACAGTAAACTGGAAAGTGATTGGACGTTTTGATATGACTCAAAATCCTGGCAACGTATATTGGAAGACAAAGCACCAACCGAAAAGTAATAAAGTGTCTTTCTCCATATCACTACACGGGTCAGAAATGTGACCGCTGAGCGCCGAGGACATCAAAATACTTTCAATGTTTGACCATCGATGTATTCGGAGCATTGCTCGAGTCTGGTGGGAACATCGGATCAGCAATGCTGAAGTACATCAAATAATTTCCGGAAGAAATGACTCACCCACGCTAGATAAACTAATCACACTGCATAGGTTGTACTGGCTTGGCCACGTGCTCCGTATGCCAGTCGACCGACTTCCTCGAAGGGTTCTTCTCGCACAACCACGCGAAGGACAGAAGCGAGCCAGGGGTTGTAAAATAATGATTTGGAAGCGAAGTACGGAAGCCAATACCAGCAAACTCAGCTGCGCTGGTCACTGGCGTCTCTTTGGAAGACTTCGAGACGGGGCACGTCAAAGGTTAAAGACATTGTCAGACATGGCCCAGTCGCGCCCTCAATCGCGTTCGTGCATTCAAGCTATTGCCTTCAATGCACAGCTCCCTTCCCAATCCCTCCAATTAAAAGTCTACTGACAATCCTGTATTTACTCGTCAATTAAATCAGCTCCCGTCTCCAGTACGCAGCTACCTACCTCACTTCCTCAAATCATCGGTGAACGAAACTGTGTCAGCTTTAGCCACCGTCCGACAAGTACGCGGTTCTTACAGCTGATAATGACAATGATGATGATGTTATTAGGCCATCGGGTCCACGGTTTGTGAAGATAATGATGATAATGGTGATGAAAAATGATTAGTTACTGTCTGAAGCTAAACTTCAACAGTACTGTACTCCACAAGACACTCAGGCTGTTTCTAGGATATCCTGACCGGTTGCTGCGCATACTGCCTAACTTTAGTATTTTTGAAGCGAGATAACATGGTCAGCAAACTTCCTGTGTAATTTACCTAGTATGGAGCGTGGATACTGGCAACACACAGAGGCATATTTATCACATCTCATGTATAGTATCAATCAACTACTTCCCGGGTTAAAGTCCCCCCTGAAAATTCGTGAGATGCGCAATACCAATGAGTGCCAACAAGAATGAAACATCTTTACGTTGCTTCTGGGATTTTCAGCTTAGGTTGACTCCAACCACAATATCTCAGTTGAAACTTCTCTAATATTTTCGTGCCAATAACAAAGTGCAAGTAGCTGGGGGAAAAAAGAATAAGTCAAAAGACGAGTAAAGCTTCGATCTGAGGGGTCTTCACTGGAGTAGCCGATTAACTTGTGATGTTGATGAATGAACCATGAGTGATGTTGGTCCCCGTGACCCATTTGGTTAGTCTTCAACTGCTGGGGGAGATCACGCATTGGAATCTTCTAGGAGATTCGCGGGATGCGCGCTGTTGGCGATTTCCAATAAGGACAAAGCAGTTGTGCAGAGCTTTCCGGCTTTTCAGCATAGACTGACTCCACTTTAAGCATATGATCTCAACTGAAAAAGTTTATGACATCCTGAGAATTATTTATTCATTCTGAGCCCATACAATCCAAATTAGGCGGTAACTGCTGTCAGTGCACAAGGACCGTGATATAAATTTCTTCGCTGGGATTCATTTCCAAATCAAAACAGTCCCGTGAAACAAATAAATTCGAAGGTAGTCCTGCTTCCTGGTTGGTTGTACAAATTTGCTACAGAAGCCTCGAGTGTTTCTTCAATCACCAGACGCACGTGGAGTCGTTCCAACTTGTTCAAGAAATGACAGCGGAATACTGGCCTCTTCGCTTGGCGGTCTGTCATCGCATTAGCCCTTACGTGCTATTGTTGCACACTGTCTTCCTGCAACAATGCGTATGGTGCCTTTTGTTTCAAATGTTTTACTGTTGTTAACGTAATACAGGGCTAACCATGACTGCGATTACGCAATGTGCTGGTAGCTAACGGGCAAATGCTGCAAGGAAGACTGTGAAGCGTAGATGAATCAAAGTGCAGTATACCTGACGTAATACCAGGTAACACTGACTCTAAGTTATTCTTCGCATATTCACTTCATGCATTTACAAGTACTGCCATATATTACCACTTAAGTCTCTAAAAAACTTGTAAAATCTCTAAGCTCACGAAGCCCATTAACTGCAAGGTTGACTCTAAAAGTCACATCTGAACTCACGGCTTATTATTCAGAACAAAATTTCAATGCCGATCTATGTTGCCATCTAGGGTTTAATTATGCGTAATGCTACACCAGACGACAGCTTCGGAATTTAAAAGGCTGCTCTCAAGGAAGACCTCTATCCTAGTCTAGAGAGAACGAAACGTTTGACCAGGTCTTCGCTAGACGGACAACTTAGTAGGTATGAACTAACCACGAACACCGGCTAACTTTAGGATTCAGACTCCTCTCCAGTGACTAGTAATGACCCCACCTGAAATTCCAAATACCAAAATGATTTGTTTTCCGACAGATGATCAGCAGAGCAATCTGAACAGAGGATTGGCAGTTAGTGTCGACCCTTTTTACAGACCACACAGTCTGAGAACCTAACTTCAACTCACCTCTATACAGAGGCTCACCACGCCCCAATAAACGGCATATTTTCTTGATTTCGACTAGCATGGATTATCTCTCTCGCTACCTACAGAAACTATTTGCCTGTTAATTGCCACGCCGAATGATCCTGCCGAATAACGAAAGTCACCGGATCTGGTTGAACTGTAACCATTTGTTCAAGAGCAGGAAGCGTTTAAACTCTATCCTTCTTCTGTTGATACTTAGATACTCAGTAAACCAAAGAGATGTCTGGTAGGGATTTTCAAACCAACTTCTTCGAACGAACTAGCGCTCGATGAGAGACGCGAGGTGTGTACTGTAAACCGGTTATTTTTTACGTAACAACCGAGGAGCCACACACTTATTTCGCTTCATGAGGACAATTATATGTTTTAGGACCAGCGACAAGCTAGTTGGCTGACTGGCTAAATGGAAATCAATTAATAAAAACAGTCTTTTACTACTGGCTGCCACTAATGGGCTATTCAGTGAGAATCTCTTTACTTTGTTGATTTCTTAGTGAAAGATGATCTCGTCGGATTTCGATAGAATACACGACCACATGAACTGCTGCAAATCAGGTGATCTAGCTTAATATCTGATCAATACCTCATTGATTTGCAGGACTTTAAAGAATTGTGCATTCACTCGGAATCCGGCGCATCTGCGTTCAGAATGCCGAAGGATAAGAAATCGTGCCAGAAAACAAAGTCGGATATAAAAACTAGACGTGCACCCGGCCCTTATGCGCTCTTTGTGAGCTCAATGCGGAAGAACTATAGAGGATCATTCACCCAGTTTTCCAAATGTTGCGCAGCAACATGGCGTCAGCTGCCTGAGTCGGAGAAAGAGAAATTCCGCAAAAGGGCCAAGCAACAACAGAAGAAACCGGGTCCTAAACATGAGCCGAAAAGTCTAGCCTTCCTTCAGTTTGTGAGTCGTACTTACGAATGCCTTCGGCGCAAATATCCTGAGTGGCCATCAAAGAAAATTCGAGAACAGTTAATGAAAAACTATCAGAAAATGAAGTGTAAATGTGCTAAAAAGTAGTGACCAAACATGGCTATGTAAGTTTCTGGAATGAAGTGCTGAGGTTTGCTTCCTCCCCCTTCCAATTTTAGGCGATGAAGACAAACTGTAAATTCCACACAGTAACTATGGTGTATAAATCATAGAAATAAACCATGAACTATCCAGTTCATCTTCTCACTTCACAGAGAAATGGATTAATTATCATTTGTAAGCTTTTGAGTACGTACAGTCAGACTCCCCTTTTTGTTTGTAAAATATAACTGCTGAAATTGCTTTAGCATAAACTAGTAGTCGAAGTAATGTCCTCCGAGATGCCCTCTGTCTGCAAGTGTGGTTTTACTGGAGTAGCTTAACGTTTATGGCAAACTATACAGCGTAGACCTTCATCCAACATAATTCCTTCTTCCCTAAGCAATTTAAGGATTGCGGCGAATTTAGATTTGGGAATTTAGTTGCAGTAGGTTGTCAGCCTTGCAGTTCAAAGCAGAAAAATTCTGATGATATTGACTTTTCCAGTCGCAATAGGTGCATATCATGTGCTCCGTAATTGTTGCCCGCCTTTTCCTCAGAAACTGTTTTATTGCGAAACAGAAAAGCCGTAAATATTGCCGTTCATCTGGTTCACTTGATTTTGAAGTGCACTGTAGCCTTCGTCTTCAAAGACGTGGCTGGATCAGATTAGGATAATTAACCGGCTATAACTACATCTGATGGATGTTCCGTTCAAATGTTTGTTTCAACTTGAAGTTAAGTTCTGGTATATTACAGGTAAAACGACGACTGAAGGTCAAACTCCAGTGCGCTTTCACTCAAAAGCAAGGATATGCACACAAAGCTTCGAAAATAAGAAAACTCATGTAAGTTGTCAGCCAAATCCGTACAAATCAGAGAAATTGTTCTGGAATTTGAATAGCCTAATTGAGTGTGTTGTTTTAAGGGTAGCAAGGGCCTGCTCCCACACATTGGCCCATCGGAATATTAGTTCTGAAGTGTTATTCAGAACAATCGTGTTAAACACTGCATAAAATGCACACATACACAATACAACACATAATATATACATGTACGTGAATGCATATGAAGCCAAACACGCATCATTGTGTTACCCATGGAAGCTGTGATATATTAAATCGCTATTTGTGATCAAAAGGTGTTCACAGAGTTACAAAAAACAAGCAAACAAACTGAATCGGCAGCACTATCTTCTGCAAAAATCGCTCGATATAGAACAGGTGTAAGAAAGCCGTAGTCGCGATGCTAAAATCGCACGTTCTGAGTCTGAAGAGCCTATCGAACCCAACAACGGAAGGCATAACCGAGCCGTGGCATGGGCTTTGCTGAATAGAACGTTCTAATGAGTGAAGGCTGGGCGGGACCAATAAGGTTATAGATACTCAAGTATCATTAAGGTAGCAGCGGGTATCCCATTGACACATGCTGGTTGTTTTGTGACGGGGATTCAGACATCTTACTTAGTTTGCGACTCAAAAACATATTCTGTCGTGCAAGTATGGATGAAACCGGTTCGTCTATGTAACACTTCGTCATTTCCGCTTTCTACACGTTTGACAAAAGGTTTTTACATTTTTGCTCATTTGTTGATTAGTTGATTGACTGTCTATAATCGTACTTAGATACATCGTTTCCAGGAGGTACCAATGAGTTGAGGTCTGTTGACACTTGAACTAGGGAAGCTGCAGGTGTCTGGATTTTCAATGTCCGGAAAAAACTGAATTCGATATTCTAGGGTTGGTTGGCCTTTTATTATAACCTCCATGATCTCCAATGTACTTGGACTTGAATAAGTCATTTAACCGAAATCAGCGAGTTATTTCTGTCCGTCACTATCCAGTGCTTATGGTAGCCTAGACCCCTCACTCTGACCCCTCTTTCCACTCTTTATCGTAAGGTTTTGCTTAAATGAACCTGTTGGTTATAAAGCAGTGAAGTACCAGTATTTTCCTTTGGTGTTGCCACCGATAGTGACAGTGAGGATGATGATGATGACACGGGGAAACTAATTGCCCGGTAACTGGTGGGAAGACAGCTGCAGTTGCTACGTGAATTTCAAACGGAAAGATGACATGTTGGTTGTCGGGCTCATGGTTTCGAACAGTTCACCAACACTCAAAATTTGTATCTTTTGATGTCAGCTGAGAAGAACCCGTACGGTGCTCTAAACATGTGATCACCTTATGAAAAAGGGGTCGGTTAGAAAGCGGAGTATAGCAATCCGACTACTGTCAGTGTAACTGTCCAGGTACGGTGAAGTGGATAAATCCGAGTTCTGACTAGAACTCACATTAAATTCCTTTGCGATGAGTTATTTTCGCACATGGTTCACAAAAAGCTTGACGACTGTTAAGTATTACTTCAGGTAGCATAGTAAAGGGACATAATTCGCTGGCTGTTACCAATTCACTTGAATTCATCTACTGAGGGCACAAAACACTAAGCGTGTTTAGGACAGATGTGCAAAGAACTGTGAGGAAAACCAGTATTGTTTCACAAGGTAGTGTGAGGTCAATTCCAGGGTAGATACGAATCTCTTATCAATGCCAATTACACACACAAAATAGGTCGCGTATTTGTATACGTATAGATTCACTCAGTGGTTGTAAAGTAGTGCTCCAACTGTGCGCTAAAAGTGCGGATGGATGATATGACTTGTTAGAACTATATGTCATATCAAGTGTCCGTACGCTCAGTTTTGGCGGATCCAAGAGGTGGCGAAGTTCACACAATAATTCATTTCCAACAGAGTACAAACTTGTCAATTACAGAGTCTCCCGCTCTTTACTGGCCTTTGGTTTAACGACTCCCTCTCCAAGGTGGCTGAAGCTTTTGTTGTTGCATTATCTTCATGTGTTTTGCAGTTAAAACTGCTTTCAAGAGAGGGCTACCTGATGCGACTGGTTGTTCAACACATGTGAATCCGGTCTCCTGAGTTGTAATGTTGATGTCGATATAAGAGTAAAATGGATTACGATTTAGCAGAATGAAAGTAGAGCTACATAGACAGGTAAAATATAACTTTCGCGGATATAGAAAAGAGGTAAAAATGATAACATTTCAGAGTTGTTTTTAATGAATCACTGAATAACTTCTGTTGCAGTAATCGAATTAGAGGTGGATGATTACAGCCAGAGCTGGTGCAATGGAGGTACCGCACTCTGTACTAATTGCAAAACAGATCCATGAGATATTGGGGATACGGGAGTATTCTGATAGTTTTGAAAATTTCCGTGGAGTAAAATTTGGCTGAATTCATTGTTTATGGTGCCAAAAGTCCTGTGGAGTGATGCCGATTTGGCCTGAGTTCATCATGTATCATATAATGTCTACTATACACTCTAAATCTTCTCCCAATCACAACCATCTCAATATTGCAATCGAGTTCACCTGATGGGTTCATGGTGATTCCACAAACGTTCTCCATAATTAATGTTTCACCGGATCGCTTTCCGTCTTCCGATCTGACGATCTGAACCTAATCAAAGCTCGCAATAAACTCCTTGTTTATAGCACAATATGGGAGAGAAGGAAAACAACAAAAAATTGAGAAGGTCGGACATCCCTAAAAAAAGCCATCCAATTGAAGGCGTGGTTGGAGATCCTACTGCATCACTTGGTCGTCTTAGTGTAGACAGTTCTCGCAGCTGAAACCTATTTTAAACACAACACAGTCTAAAAATAGACGGGTAACAGGATTGTCTGTAGTAACAAAGGAAATAAAGTAACGGCTATCATCTACATTGAATGTCAAGCATAGGTAATTACTGACCCTTCACAGAGAGCCATTAGTAGCAAGTGTAATCGGTGGAATCAGCTGAGACAAAAATAGTTACAATGGAATGCGAAAGAAAAAGTGACGAAGCTCTCAGAGCTCAACACTAGACTACTGCCCCCCATCAGTAAGATTTGTATTTCAACCATTAATCGTAATAGTTACACCTTCCACTCACAAATAAGTGAGAGGTTACCAAGTGTGTCCTCTCTACAAATACCCAAGCAAAAATGCGAGGAACCTGCGGAGCAAAGCGGTAGCTTGCTATTGATTCACACTGACTCAAGAAACATAAGTAACTAAACAATCTCTCTATGGCTGACTTCACTGGTTGTAGAATTAGTCAGCTTTGCGTGGATAGCAAAAGTCTGCTAGTTTCCGTTTGTCTCTCTACGTTGTCTTGTGTGTAGAGTGAGTTAATCGATGCATCCCTGGAGCGTGTACATTCAAAGCCGTCAGGGAACCTGTCAAGAATTCAGATTCCTGAAGATTATTCCGGAATACCTGAAACCTACTGAGACCCTCAAACTCCACTAAACGCCGATCAGACAGCCTTGGATCACGGTCAAACAGTGCCCTTCAAAATATAGCGCGAGGCCGTTGTACTTTCGCGCTCGATTGTTTGCAACAAAGCTGTTGTGTTACTTGTCAGCGAGTCTTTTTGGGGCACTAAAGCACTGGAGCGGGGACAACAGGAAGATATAACAGCACCCGTTGGCCTATTTTAGGATCTGAGTTTAACCTTCACGTCAGTCGGTGGTAAATGCACCCTGTGCTTGTAACGCGTTCAGCGCAGACTGTTCGCATCATACATACACCCGATGGGTGTGTACATGAGCCCTATGACTTGATCACTTGGCTTCGGCTAACTGAAAAGTGCATTACTCATCCTGTGTCTGTTCTGGATTCGTACAACTATGGATGTTTTATCAGCATGTCATACGCTATGAAACCAGCCCAGTCATACTGATCAACTAAACTGGCCTTGTAAGATAACCTTAAGAATGAATTTCCCACAAGTACACGAGGTCAGCTTGCTTTTTTAGCAAATTTAGCATCCAGGTTTCGTCTCACGTAAAGGACTGCTTGATGACATATGATACTTTTTTATCACAAATATGAGGATTGAATTCTTACCAGGGTACTCTCACCTCCCTGCTACGGATGAGTTCAGGCCAGATGTAAAATGATACTTAGATTGCTGATATTGGCTGAGCTCTGCAAGTGCCACGTATGTTTATGGAACCATTTAAGCACGCTAAACAACTTGTATCGGGTAAATAAGAACTGTACACCGTCGTTTTGAGTTGGTCCTCTGTGGCAAATTCATTTAAAGTACAACGTGACCGAAATTCATGTCAATTGCTGACGTTTTTCTGCTTAGTTTTCAACACATTAAATAACTTGAATTCGTGCACGCGGATAAAAATTTCCAAACAATAATGGCTTCCTGATTTCATCCTATGGTAGATACAAAACTATGAATGATGTAGACAGTTAAGATAACCGTAAAGTGGAGTATGTGATTAACAGCGCGAAAACTGTTCACGTCACTGCTAGTTGGCCTGTGTGGCCAGCGGATCATGGGATCAAATCACGGAATTCTCAAAGCTTTCTAAACCCAGACTAGGTTTGCTTGAGTAAATGGTGATTGCATTAGCGGTGGCCACAAACTGAAACTAGAGGGATTGTGTTGCATAGATCGGCGCCTAAGTGTTGCCTAGGTGATTTGCTAGAACTAAACTAATGCCCCCTGTTAGATCCTCTGACAAGGACAGCTAAATCACCATTATAACACCATTCGGACTTGCTGAAATGAAATCACTGACTGAGGAACACCACGAGGCAATTTTTGATGAAATGTCCTTGATATACCTCTTCCCTGTAGACTTTCATTTGGTGATATTTGCACTACTCAGTATGTTTACAAGCTGAGAGGTCGCGAATACCCAACAGCGTGCGTTGGAGTCTGATAGTCTTATCCTTTGTAACTCAAGAAACATTCCAATATCTCAGACTAAAGAAAAGATACTTGAAGTATCCAAATTCTTCGTCCATTTTCGAAATTCAGACCTGATAATGAATGACTCTTGGCTGCTGCGTTCTCACCAAACTACACATACATGGATAACTTGCGCGGGCAAATACGGCTGAATTCTATTCATGTGCGCGCCTACCTGTCTGTATTTTATTACTCAGTCCAGGCTAAATCAAGATACAGATCAGAGGATGCAGAAACACCGCGGGGAAATCACAAATAACAAATAGACACGCGGCAGCAAGCTGCCTCTTCTGCAAGGTCAAAGAAACGAACCAATAAATCAAGTAGTAAGTACTCTCAGATCTGATCTGCAACGACATTTGCCACGAGATCTCATCCCACTGATTACAATTCACCAGAATTTAATGCCGTCTCAACAATGAAACGCAACCCATATACTTTGTTCTACATTCTAGTTTTAACACTAGAAAAACAAAAGTATATATTTTCAACTGTCTTCAGAATGAAGTGTTGTAAATTCTCCAGTTGAGACAACAATGTTTCAGTTTTAGGTGAACAGCACCAAATTTGTTACCAAAATTTACCTCGAAAAAGTCATATCCTCCACACGTACACACACAGGCCGAAAAACGTACAACCTGAAGAGTGAGCACGGACAAATAAACAAGTCATAATCAAGTGTTCGCATCATCATTCTGGGCGCATTACTCAGTTCGACCTTCATCTGCGCTTACTAGTGAGTAAAAAAGTATGATTTGCAAGGGTTAGGCAGCTTATTAAAGTGTTGCTAGGACCAAAATTTGGCTTCTGCATAGAGCAAACCATCAGTCTCCATTGCGGCAGACAGTTTCCGTCCTGCGACTTTCAGAAGTATTTTTAACTATGGATCGTATGGTTCCACAGTAACTGCCTTTCTCACCAACGTAAAAGTGACCTGCTCACCAGGAAAACTAAACGACACCAGGCTGACCTCACCTGGATTACGACAAAGGTTATCATTGAGACAACTGCTGCGACATTGTTAGCGAAACGCAAAGGCGGACAATTATTTGTAGCTAACCAAGCGGCATGATTTCGCAATGGCAGAAGAAGAAGACTTTCTGCATGACCTACACAATCGCAATGAAGATAACCTTGACTGTATGTTTCGACTAATGTGATATTCTACCATTAGATGGGGGAATTCGGGTTTGAGAAAATGTTGATTACTAGTGTACTAAGAAGTTATAAGTGAAGTGTTGAGTGTTTGAGGACAAGTCGAGTTGGGAGGATTTTGTAATTAATTAACGTCCAACCCATAGCTGGAAGCGAAACAGCAAGCTGTTTCTGAGATAGCATTGTAATTTTATTTTTACCCACGAAAACTGAGTGAGATGTTTTTGAATAAGTACGCAACAAACTTCTGTTTACGAGCGTTTCGTATAAAAACATACATTGTGTTTTGTATAGACGTAACACACTACTCACAAGTGTGCTGAAAATTCGCCGACAGCCCACGACCGGTTTCGCCCTTTTGCGGCTCATCAGATAGGCGCAGTCCCCGAGCTTCCCTCAACCTCGTGTTCTACCTTGCGTGTTGTTACTTCAGTCGACAACTCACAGGAGAGGGAATAATAGAGCATTACCGAAAGTAGTAAACTGGACTGTTTTCGTATAACCCATTTTGTCTACATATAAATTCCATAACACTTCTCAACTCCGTATAAGTGATGAACGATACCTATCACACTTGTGATCATGACAACCCAGTTCTGACCTCGGTTACGGCGGTATCAATTATTACTCCAGTTGGTCATGTGAAGCTGTCGAAATAATTTATCATATAGTGAAATACACACATCTGCAAACTAAGTTGGTGCTAACGGGAACTCAAATGGACCTGTTCATGATATTCTTCAACTGAAACTGCTACACAAAGATCGTCTCATGTTTCAGTTGGCATGACATCCGAGATATTGAAATACGTTTTCTACTTATAAAGTGGTCGAAAATTCTTCGACAGTATACATTTGGCTTCCCCCATATTCTCCACTGTTTGGTGAACAGAATGATGACTCGTGGAGACCTAGGGACCTGTTGAACTTCGTCACAAAAAGTCTACCATCTGAACTTTACGAGTCACATCCACATTGAAGCCATAACATGGGGTGAACTGTAATTTTTTTTCCGCTATACAGAATATGTCGCGCTGCAATCACTGTGTGATCGATTAAGTGTGGATTGTACTTTCACCATGAATAATTTTTATTCAGCCCAGGGCTTGCACCCACATCAAGAAAGCATCGCACATCGCCTGGAAACTCGAATAGGAATATAAAGATACAACCATTATAATTATCCCGTCCGACAGTTTCTCATATAAGCGCGAAAAAGACAAGTCACCAAGCCAGACAGAATGCAGAATGCGTTTTAATTTGCTGTTTGTCGGGAAGTGAAAAGTATATGTTGATAGAGCCACAGAAATGCTCATAGTAAGTTACTTCAACCTTAGCAGATGCAGACTCATCAAAGATAGCCACATGTCGCGGATACTCCTGTGTCTTTGTTTCAGCGGATGGTCGTCGAACAGCGTCGAACACTACTGGATAATTCCATATTTGTTTTTGAGCTAATCAAGAGATTAGGTGGTTATTCACACATCAAACGTGACGGTACTAGACTCTGTCACGTAAATTTAAAGGTGGCGACAAATCGGCTACAGGCTGTCCCATTTGTACAACCTTTGGTGTTACCCCGAACGTAGTAGGAGGAGAGCGTTGCAATTACTGACAATGTATAACACCACCACCACCAGCAGCAGCAGCGGGACCATCGTTGACAGCATAAACTCGGTGTTCAACACTAATACTCCACTGCCGTAATTTTATAGCCTACAGTACAGCTAAAGTATCCTCAAAACTGGCTTTGCAGCATCTATCTGATGAGTGGGCGACTGAAGTAAGTATGGGTCATACTATTTCAAATAAAATATTTAGGACTTCTGTGGACTGATTCAGTCCAACAAATGGTTCCTGCCCCTTTACCGTATCTCACATCGTAAGTTGACGGGTAAAGCATTCAGGTAAAATAACTCTGTATCCATTGGATGGTGTAACCAGTGCTCAGTAGTTTTCCATCTTACCTATACGGTAGATGGGTTGATATGTCAATAAAAGATGAAACAATGTGAATTGCCAATCTGCAATAACAAACTTATGGTTTTCTAATTCCTTTGTGAAAAGCGCGATTGTAAAGGTCCCAATTCTCGGGTGATCTCTCAGAAGTAACAGTATTCAGACGTCATTTGATGTTGTATGGGCGCTAGGCGTGGCAGTGTGCATTCTGCGTGCTTCTACTGTGACAAGTAAAGAGCAATTGCTCTCTTTTAGTAAAAAATTCTCGGAGTTGCAGCGAGAAAATCTCACAAACTTCGAAAAATATTGATGAAAATGTACATTCTTTTTAGGCCTCCAAATTTTCTTTTGAAGCGGCCGGAGTAGCACATCCCTGACCCTGATTCAATGAGTGTGATTCTGCTTTCTATAGGATAGCTGTCGAAGAGTTTTCAGCAACCTTATGAGTAGTGTATTACCTTTATATATGTATCGCGATATCTCAGATATTGTACCAACAGAAACAAGAGGCGGCCTAGTGCAGCACATTCCGTTGCTTAAAAAATATCATAAACGAGTGATTCAGCTGGGTTCTAGGTGAATCTCCCGCAAAACCAAATTGGTTTCAAATGAGTGTATTTCGCTGATGGGGGGCTTGTTCCCTTGTCCGTCCCTTCTCACAGTTTACGACTAACAGGGCACTTCTCCTGGCTTTGGTACAATAGATACAGCAAAATACTGACCAGTAGAACTAGTTCTCCATCGTGGCCTCGAATACGTGCATTGATGTGCACATATGCTTTGAACATCCTTCCACAAAGTAGGTGGACAAACTTTTTTTAATAACGGGACATGTGCAGGTGAAAACAAAGCAAGCAATAACTCGGTTTTGGCTTTTGGTCAAAGAACTTGATTAATATTGTATATTGAATTGGTCCTATGGTGTCTGCACTCAATTGCATAAAGGTTCACCGTTTGGCGTCTTTGCTTGCTAG
>SJOL01004988.1:0-11620 GCA_004794785.1 Opisthorchis felineus | reverse complement strand
TTTTCTCCCTCTTGCACGTCGGTACTAGTTGTAAGGAAAAACGATGTACATCATGCTTCATTTGTTCTGCAGTACATATGTCCTGGTCCTTATTATATGAATAATCATCGAAGTGGATTGTCGCGGACAATGTCTTAATTTAATTGGTTAACCCGCACATGCATGTTTTCGAAATGATTAAGCAACCCTGCCTACTTTATTTGAGCGTTGTATAGACGCTTGAAAATTTTACGATATGAGCTCTATTTTTTGTGCTTCATTGGTAACACAAGGAAGGGTTTTATCGGATCTTACAAGTGTTCTTCATTCTGGCAACTATTAGTTCACAGAGGATGGTCATATATGTTTAGACAATTTGAAACTTGTAGGTATAATTTTAGAGCAAATAGGTTTGCAAATTATGAGTACCCTAGTGCCTGATGAGGTCGACAGAACCATAAACTTCTGTAGACCGGAATGCCTGACCAAAATACTTTTGGATGGTTTAGCCTACGCTCAGTAGTTTCCAAGAGGGATGGTTCTACTGTAAGCCCGGACAGACTGGTGAGCACTGAAACACAAGCGGACAGACGGTGTGGATATAGCACTGACTGACAATCTACCTTTTAGGTTAGTGTCGAACAGTGCAGCATTACAGAGATGCTCTCCGAAACGTGTCTTCTCGGATGTGTATTTATGGTGGTGTTGGTCAGCACATTATATATATATATATTTATAAACAGCTTGTAAGAGTTGAACCGCTGGGCACCTATGCTTGGTTGGAGAGACACAAGGGATTTGCAGGTAGTCGCATTACTTTTGGATGCAAGCCCTCTGATGTGCACCCCTGAAAACGAAAGCGGTGGATAAACGCGCGGAAAAACCGGGGCTAAATGTGATAATCCTAAAGTCGAGTGACGGATATCTGTGTGCTCAGTATTTTTCTTCAATCATCAACGTATTACCGCGCTTCCCCACTATTTACGGTAAAAATGTTCACGGAGGCCAACCGTTGGTGTGCCGTGAAGTTAGCAATCAATAGTCCAACCGTTTCCCAATAAACACACTTATTGATATTACCATCCGCAATGAAAAATGTTCGGCCGTTTGCTCGTAAGACAGTTTAATTCATCTACTACAGCTCCGTCGGTTTACTCTCAGTAAGTACGCATATGTAATGCGCCTTTATTAAAGGCCTGTCCTACCAAGACGTACAACTTCACTGCGACGGTAGAGCCTATTGTGAGGCTGTTTTGAAGAACCAGGACGCATTTTATCTCGAAGCCATTCTAACCAGCGATGATGACTGCATTTCAGACCACTGTGTCCCATACGTGTGATAAATTCAAGGTTACAGATGCTTGAACTTAAATGAACATAATCATTTTATAAAGATCTGGGCGCCCTTTATTGTTTAGTCGATTTTTCGGTCCATCGAATAAAGGTTGTACTGAAGTGCAAGTTAGGGCCACTCGTTTCAAGCTGGTTTGTATATTATTAGTTTAACCAAACTTCAGTATTGTGCTCTGGAGATTTCTTCATCTACGTGACCCAAAGGGGTTGAAGCAGACGTTAAAAGTGAAACCTTTGAACTGCTGAAACCCTTCGTATATGCACTGTGAAGAAGACATAACAGCCCTACATGATGAAGTGTTGGTATTAAAGTTCAACCGGTGAATGCTTCAGGCACGCTTTTTGATGTGCTAACCTTGCAGTCCGTACGTTCAGGTCATCATATGTCTTTAGGTCTCCGACCAGCATGGTCTCGAATACGAAAGTCCGTACAGTAAGCTGTTTCTCATCCACTCATTTGAGATATTGGCATCGGCCGATAACAGGTTTGTGCTTTAAAAGCATTTGATCAAAAACTAAACGCACATGTCACTGAACTGAGCTTTGTTGTCAGTCATTGTAACTTCATTTCAAGCAAAGCACAATCATCAGCAAGTACATTATTTAAACTAACGCGAAACTCTTTGGGCCAAGAAACGTTTCGAATTGGACAAATGACTATTCAGCCGTGATCAGTCTATTATACCAACTTTCCACTGATGAAGTGTCTCCGATGGGCATGATGCGCATTAAATTCAAGCTAACCACCACTGTAACAAGGATACTGTTTCAACGCACTAGCGATTTCTAACTCGATAGCGACCATCATCCAGTTCTGCATCCACTACTAGAGAATTTATTGGGGTCCAAATTATGGACAGAGGGCCTCAGTTGTCTGAAATTAAAACAAATTAAAGCAAAAGGTCCATTCGCGAAATTCCTCATGTGTTTGTCAAGTGATAAAGATCGAGCGAGTCAAATTTGGGCCACTTTGAAAACTTTATTATGGTTCAGGATTGTTTTTCCATTACACACGCAGAGAAGGACATGGACCAAAATACTCACTCCGGTGCAGAGATTAATACCTCTAGTTGGCCTACTTCCTATACCCGCATTCAGATGAATTCTGCTCGGATTTTTGAGATCCTGCGCAGTGTCGTGCACTTCCCTGTTGTTGTGAAATTCGTGAAATTTCTTCGGCCTAGAAAACTCTGCAGGGAGGCCATCGTATTCCACTGATTTCCCGATTGGCAACTGGATTGCAACCGCTTGAATTCCCGTTATCGTAAGTGAGACACCCAGTTAGATCTAATTTGTGTTGTAAAAAATAAGCTAAATAGCTATAATGCACATAGTCTGCTTTTTTGATTAATTTTCGAAGTGAATTTTTCAAGCCGTCGGATTTCGTTCGGGTTTTTGTGATTTCGGTCCTGTTGTCTTTTATGAGTTACACAGGAAGTTTCGTCAGCATCATGTTCACAGACAAGTGCATATTTCTGAAAAAGGACGAAACAAAACATGATATTTTCTTGAAGAAACACACTGGCATAAAAGTGCCGATAATTCTTCGACAACCTACTACCGATTTTACTTTTCTTGGGATCCAGCAGGCGGGCAGTCCCCGACTTTTCATCAGCCTTGTGTTCCACTTCAACTCGCACTATACGCAATTCGTCAACTTTAATCATTTGAAAACTAACTTGGTTTTAACGGGAAGCGCAGCCGCATCCCACCTGTCTCTTCCCCTTCTGACATTCTTCTACTGTATGCGTGCAAGAGGCCGCTGGGTACGGTATTCCATATATGACAGTGCATTTTCTCTGTGAACCATACTACTTGTAAGGATACTGAAACCAGAGCATCAGAATAAAGATATCCTGCAGAGATTCACTTGGGTCTGTCTTCAACACGAAGTTAATTTGCAATTGTGTGTATTGCGCCAACTGTGGAATTTAATCTGTTCCGTCACTTTCCACAAAAGTGTGAATATCGATTCCATATTAAAAATGGGGGATAACTCGTAGATGGAATAGGAAAGGTTAGATTCTGCCAAGCTGACTGGTCTTAATGATTCCACCGGACTGTAGGTAAAACCCTTCGGTTGAGTAAACATACGCGCACTGCGACAAACCCAACTCAACTTGCATGATAAGGCAGTTGTCAGGCTTCTGTTGAAAACTTCACGACGGCTGTGTGACACTAATGATTTGGTGCACCAATGTAAACGTGTTAAACAGCTCGTTGGCTTGCTGGGGACCTGTGCTTCATATTGAATGTCGTAGGATCCCAATCCAAAAATGTTTCCACCGTTAACTAAAACCTGCCTTTTCAGCTTATCCCTACCTAAAAACATAAGTTGTTGGGTAAACATCTGTTATTGGTAATAATCGAAAGGCTAGACCCAAAATCAGATATCGCAAGTGGTAATAATCTTTATTAAAAATTTTCCGACTGGAATTAGAATAATGACAGAGATGTACAAAAATACCATTTCATTCTAGGGTTTGTCCGTGCGTCAACTGGAATATCACCGAACACAGCACTGCCCATATTCTCCTCCACAACTTTCGCCTATGACCATTAGTTGCACTACCCATGAATGATGCAGTGACGTTTCTAGGATTACTGATAGCCTACATGTCAAATGTTTGTCGTAAATCCAATGACGTTCCCTCCTATGCATTTCAATATTTTTCAGTTGCGTGGGTTATGTACTAAAGGAACCAAGCTGGTAAAATCAGGGTTCATTTCATCTATTTGGCACGCACCCATAAGCCAGTTCGATCCGGCCATTGGGGCTGGTCTAACATGTGGGATATATTCGAAGTACATTTTACAGCCACTGAGAGTTTTCCCATCCGCTTTATGTAGTATCTGGCGAGTCAGCTCGTTTCCGCTTGTGCACTTATGATATCGCACGATTGTAGTATCAAGTTAGAGGGACCACTGATAGTCTTGAATAGTATGATGGTCGGTTTGATGTTTGTAAAGTCGACATTTCGAAGGGCACCCTAAGTTCCTGGATGGACTCCCTTCGTAATCAAGCAACTCGACTCAGTCAGTCGCATATTTTTTATATCATTAAATAAGGCAAATCAGGCATTATTGCAGTGACAGGGCGCCTATGCTTCATTGATGGATCTGGAGTTACTACATGCATTCAGACGGGTAAACAGGTCCAAAAAGTGAAAAGTGATCAAATCCAGGTGGGATGTGACGTCGAATCGGGTTGGTTACAACTGAATGACAGAAATGTTTCACATGATATATGGAGAGGACGCATTCACTTTTGAGACGATCAAAATCTTTTAAGGGTGTATGAAAACTCCGTAAGGAAGTCCCTGAATCAGCAAACAGGTGTCATTAACAGTCTCTGGCTTTATCCGTGGTGGACGGATTAAACCTACCGGAGGATGCATCCGTAAACAGTGAGTGGGATTATATCTAATGAAATGTAGCTTAACGAAAAATACACTCATTTGACGGAAACTCGGGGACTGTGGCTACCTGACTAGCCCCAAGAAGAGCGAAACCGGTCGTGGGCTGTCGAAGAGTTTTCAGCAAATTTGTGGGTAGTTTCCATTATGGAAATGTAGCTTAATTTATTGTCAGGTTCCATTATGTAAAAGACCAGCTTCAATTCGTTTCTTAAAACAACGCTAATCATTTCAACTAATGGACATGCTGTGTTGAGGTTCCTGATACGGGACTTTGAGTGACGCGTAGGTTCGACAATTCCGAATATCGAAATGACGAATTTGGTTCGAAATTCTACGGTACTATTTGCACGAACCTAAGCAAATCTATACAGCATACCTCACTTGTCCACATTCGTAGCGCCAACAAGTGCACAAGTCTGTCACCGACCTGCGCAATGCAGTGTCAACGTTCGCACACCAAACAACGGTGGCTCAGTAGTGTGGATTGAGGTCGTCCCTTCCGACGATAGTTTCGTGATTCCCATTGGAGGTGCGACCACTCGGAACTCATGAGAAAAAGAGTCAAGGCAGTCTCAGCAAACGGGATACAAACGCGCATGGATAAGTAGGTCAGCTGCTCGCACTCACAGACACACAGGCTAATACGCAAGTGTCGGACGGGACGGCCTTTGCGGCAAAGAGAGTGGCGGGTACAAATAGGCAAAACGAGTGGAGATCAAAAGTACATAAGCTGAGTAAGCAAATGAATGGGGGAATTATCACGAAGTCGAGTTGGATTCAATATGCTACCTGCCGAAACAGTGGCTGTTAGACTCAATATTAGTGTTTGATGAGGCAAGCTGTAACATGGAGACCTCAGAGTCCCAGATTTCGATGCATGTATGGTGGAACTCACAATTTAAAGCATACACATGCGGATTATGAGAATGCAGGTCTGTGCGGGCTACGGCCTGGCTCAAACTTTCTGTCAAGTGAAGCAGTGCTTCTTGAAAGTGTTTTTTTGACAAAAGCTGCACTTGGGGAGGCGCTAGTGTGAAGTACATGTTTGTCTTGTGAAGAGGACTCTGATACATTCCTAAGGTTCTTTTATCACTGGATGATCCGTCTTATTCTTGTTCAATTATTCTTCATTTGCAGTCTTCCCTTGTTTGGAAAGTTAATGCGATTTCGCTTAAGCGAAACAAAAGATACTCGGTGGAACCATTCAATCAGCCGCCAAATATACTTCAGGAATAAGGGTTATTAGGATTAGCGGTTTCCTAGATAGTGAACCAGGCAACAGGACATTGTGTTCCTAATTCATTTTTGCGGGCAATTAATTTCAGTATTTAGTTATTTCTCATATTTGAAGAGCTCCACTTGAATCCACTCTATATATCTCTTCAGGTATTATGGATTGAAGGAACGAGTTTGTGTTATGAATTCCGTGGATTGCTGCTGTTTTGGTGAGGATCGACCGGAGGGGATCAACATACCGATCGTTGCTTATTCAGTATATCTGAGGGAAAGTGCACCGAACCTGAAGTGCGTAAGCCACTTGCATTCTGTCCAAGCACAATAAAGCGGAACGAACTTCATATCGTTTTAAAACTTCCAGCTGGTAAATTTCGACCGCTAATTTGTTCCGCGCGTACATCGTAGTCCATCAGTGTACGCACACATAATTTTCTTACTGAAATTGTACGGTCACGAGTTCATCTATCACTTGGTCAATCGCAAAGTTGGAGTTTGCAAGTTGCCAAATATTCCAGTAGTTTTCCAGTGGTTTTCTAGTGTCAATTTCTTGCTGCTGTACAATTCGAACGAATGCAAAGCCTAGAAATATGGAAATTGGATGTGACAATATATATCCTTGTTGTCGTCTTGTACGTCAAACCAGATTCCAACCAACGCCTGATCTACTTGAAAATGGGTCTACTAACCCGCACTGATGCACATACCTCTCCTTTTATACTCGTGTCTGTGGATTTTATTGCAAATCAGTCTGCACCCCTTATTGCGAGCGGCAAAAAACTAAAAGAACTACAGAATAACACTACAAGTCAGTATAAGTTTTAAGAACAGTAGGCAAATAGTCACCAAATGGAAGCACGAAAGGTGTGAACAGATAAGTGGAAAGAACCAACCGGTACTGCTTGCAAATTGCAAGAATACACGGCCAGCGAGCAAACCATAAATGGTATGGTCTTTCAAATTTACATTGACACTAACACAACCAATCATTCTGTCCGGCGATAAACTCTGTAGCATTTCAAGAGAAAATGAGCTACATATATAGACAGCACAATACTCACAAAGGTCCTGAAACTTCTTCGACTGACCACTTCCGGTTTCACCTGTCTTCTGGCTCATTGGGGAGGTGCAGTCCCCGATTTTCCGTCAACTTTACATCCTAACTGAACCATACTTGCAAGGAGAACACCATAAACGAGGGATTCAGTTTGGATTCAGATGAGTCTCGTGAAAAACAAATTGGCAGCCAACTGAGTGTTTTCTGAACTACGTATAGTTTCACACCGTAGCTTGTAATTTTTTTCATACAAAGGTGGAAGTGAGTGCTTAAAACAGACGATCTTCTGATCAATATTTCCAAAACTTAAATCCATTGGGTGATACACAAGTAACCTCGAATGCAACCACTCGTATTTACTTGCCATGAGGGAAGTACTCACAAGGTTGCTGAAAAATATTCAACAGCCCACGGCTTGTTTCGCCCTTCTTAGGGCTCATCGGGTAAGCGCAGTCCCCAAGTTTCCCTCAACCTTATGTCTCACTTGAACCAAAATCGGACGGAGTTCCTTTATGAAAATATACTACGATATCTCAAATATCATACCAAATGAGACTTGAGGTGGCCTTTGTGCAGCACGTTCAATTGAAGAATATCAAAAACGAGAGATTCAGTTGAGTCTCCCGTGAAAACCAAATACTTACCATGACTTTTATGGCCATGCAGTCAGTAACAAGCCAAATGTCCAGTTGGGAACATAATGCCTATCACATGTTAAACGCGCCAATTTAGATCACCTACTCATTATTTCCGGTTGCACTAATGGCGTGATGCTTAACAATTTTACTTCCATATGAAGTTTCCTTACTCAACTTTCTTTGTAGTGACACAGATGTAAAGAATTCGAAGATTTGGTGTACTAAAAAGACGAGCGTTTGCCATGGGTACGGATGCGTGTAAAATTCCGAACCATTATTTTTATAGCAAACAAAAAATTTGCAACACAAGATGCACACCGCACGAATGACGAATGATAGTCTTCGTCATAACATGCGCTGCCCCTAGACAAAGGAAATACGTTTCCACACCCATGTCTAGAGGATGATGACATCGTCCACTTAGCATCTAAGGCGTCAGTTCAGCCATGCAAAGTGCCCAGTGAACAATCTGGGAGCTTGGAAACACACCGTGCGCACACACTAACAGCGAATCTGAACGCGGTTTGCGGTCCTCTCCAGTTGTGTCTTGCAAAATATACGTTCAGACAAGGCATTGATATTTTTATGAACCGACGAATCGTGACTAACGTGAAATTCAAAAATAAACTCATACAATCATTCTTCCAATGTATTATCTCAGGGAAATGATTTAATAATACGCACGAACTGTTTGAGGTGAGGCCACCTTGTTAAGTTGCTGCCAACCTAAATAAACAATAACGAATTCACATTTTCAGGTGAAGGAATGAATGACTATGCAACATTTTCATGAAACCTAGGATCATCTTGTTAGTCTCGGTAACCAGAAGATCTGATAGAAACATTTATTTAACGCTTTAAAGAGAACCCACCTTTCTATGGAAGCTTTTATTGTAATTATAACTGACTATAATTATAATTATAATATTATAATAATGCTATAATATCATCATATTATTATTGTAAATGATTATGTAATTATAACTGGTGGGACCAAGTTGAGGCATGCTGAGCAATAAAGAGGGTTATGGGTTTAAACCGGATGAAAGCATGCATAGTTTTTGCATGAAAGGTATCAGGTTACTTCTCCGTTATACAAATTTATGAACCTTTTGCATCCTTCGCACAGATTTTGAGGCCAACGAATAAAAAGTCTGATTGTGTTAGTTATGTATGCCATTTTGTGAACGGTGCAGAACTTTTGGCAGACACTCATTGAAAGTCCTGATCTAGCACCAATAGGCCGCTGTCAGCGAATGCACTGACAGACTTACATCACTCTGGATTCTTGTTACCGAATATTCGGTTTCAATTCGGCTGCTTCAAGAAGCTTGATTTCCGCGGCTGTATAGCACGTTGCTCAAACAGGCATTTCACATTTCCCTGAATTAATTGTGCTCCCTGTCTCACCGTTAGAAAATTATCAAAATGTCTGCCAAAGTCACTGGATTTATTCTTGTATCTGAACGAAGGTTTCCCAAAATACCACAAAACAACAACCAAACAGAATGCATAAAATGACTGAAAACACCAACTACAGGACGCCTCATAATTGGAGGTTTGCAAAGTTTTGTTGAAAACACCTCAATTTTTGCCCATATAAACTTTCACGAAGCGACGTAGCCTGGCTTCGTTGGCTCCCGCAAATGAATTGACAGCCTCACCGTCCTTCATGAAAAAAAATGCCGGGTAACTGTCGACACTGAACTTCCATGCAAGTCCCTATAGTGCATAGAAAAATGGGTTAATGCAAGTCAGCTAATGTCAAATTTTACTAATTCCATGTGGAATAGGGGCAATATAGACCGCACACACAAAACAAGAGTTTTCATCGACTGAGCGTGGTCTTTGGGGGGTCTAAAATTGTTAGCATCTTATGGATTTTGTGCCTTTTGCTTTCAGCTTCACATGCTTGTGGCCAAACCACTCTGGCATCATCACATAGACATGCGTGGATTTGCACACTGCCATCCCCTTCTCGTGCGATTTATTGACAGATTAACCAAAAGCTGGTTGTATGACCAGTTCATGGCCACGTTTACCGTCTCGCTCGCTTGCGTCATTATGAGTCGGGGGACGAGTGTATTCATATCTTACAGATATTACATTGGTGAATTGTGCCCTATGGACGACATAGTTCCGGTTGCTACCTGAGTGCATTTCCGCGAGATAGAACATTCGCTATATCTGGACGTTGTTTTGCAAACCTGTCGCTCTCCTTCATTGGAAAATATCTTTAATTGCATGGTTGAATAAAGTTTTTTTATTCTTCTTGATGTGGACAAATGCTTTCAGTAGATATTTTCCCTTCAAGTAAATCCAAAACACTCTGAAAGCCGGAGGAACACCGCACAACCAGGTTGTTCTTGTTTGATCCTTATCATCAGTGTAATTAATTCACACTTGGATGGAATATTGCGCTGCTCATCTTCATTCACGGAGTCCACTTCATCTGGTCATGTTTAGACTGGTTCCTCGGGTGACAATCCATCAGATAGAAGGTTTACTCTACCTGTGAACTATTCTCTCCTCTGGACGCATACAGATTGTCAACATTGTGAATAAAACTCGGAATTTAAATGGCTAAGACCTTATGTAAGTGGACCAAATGTACGTTGAAAATCCGGGAAGCACTCAACAGCTGTTTCATCCTTATTAGGAATCATCATCTTTGAGCACCTCTTATGCGGTAGAGCATTATCTGCTGGAAGCATACGGAAAAAAGGAGTTTTTCACGGTTTTGTTTCTGGTGGCTCCCATCTCTCACAGAAATGCGCGTGCAAGCGAGAATTCCTAAGAACGAGAAGGTCAAACAGCAAGCTAATATTTAAATAAGGTTCTTATATAATATTAGTTGTGAGATTTGCAGTAAAATGGTGATACCGGTCATCGACCATTCCAAGTTTAGTTCTTGTTTCACATATTCACTCCCTAACTTCGTCCTACTTTCCGTCCGGCACAGTGCATAAGCATCTCGCTTCTTGTGTACTGTTTCAGTCTAAAGATATTTTCAAAATCATGTGCGAGAATCTTGTCAAGTGGCAACAGTTTGATTGACAGTAATGCATTTGAGGAATACTTGGCGTACACGGAGCTCCAAAGGCAGGTTTACATTTTGGCAATATAACAACCGTTTGAACTCTTCTTTATAAGACTTGCAAATGAGTACCATTAGTTTTAGTTGAATAGGTTCATCAGGAGGGGACGTAAATAGCGGACACTCATATTCTGAGATTCCACCTCTGGCCTTAACGCAGATCGACACCCTAGGAAGGTCTCTTATTTTAGCTCAACATGTGACTGATACCGAGAGTGGCCGACTGTCCATGAGAACATTACAGAGGGTTCTAATAAGCGGCGGGGCCCAAATAGAAAACTGAAATGAATCCCGATGCGACGCTAAACGGAAAAACAACGCACGACACACGATAGAAAAACGTCTTCTATAGGACAAAAACATGTTTGGTTGAAGTATGTTTGACCATCTTAAATCAGCGAGCATTCTGGAAGTCTACCTTCCCGTAACAGTCGGCTCCTTTTCAACCTTGGCTATAAAGACTCGTGGCCCGGAATCGAGGTATATTGCAGATGAACATTTTGCAAGCCAGTATCACGAATGTCATGTAAAACGAACTGTGGGGCTTTCCTTCACGTAATGATATTTATCAGAAATCATAGAGCGCATATCTTCATAGCAGATGTTGGTCAACAATGTTGACTGAAACCTGCGCGCAGCAGCTGCGATGATCGGCTCTGGAAGATGCTAGTCAACTTTCCCTGATATACCAGTGTAATACGCCTATTAATTTCTTAGTACTGATGGCGCCTCTGAACGGATGTTTAAAACATATAATATCCAAGCCTGTGTTTTATCAAAAATTCAAGATAGTGTAGACTTGGTTTAGGACAAGCGCCATGCATGTTGGCATGAAAATGGGTCA
>SJOL01004987.1:0-12408 GCA_004794785.1 Opisthorchis felineus | reverse complement strand
TAGCTTCCCCAACAGCTGCAGAAAATCACTTTCGACCACATACCAAAAGACGTATCGGAGGACCACTGAATACAGTACACGTTACTTGGATGTTGAGTGTCGCCAGGTTCCCGGAAGGTGTCCGGAAAATGGTCAACCGTTTTCAAACTCTCGTGTGAGTTGTGGTGTGCGTTTGCCTACTTTCAAGCTCAAAGCAATAAAATGGCATGTCCGGGATAGAGAGCAAAAAAGATCAAAAAGCTGTAAGACTGAATAGCTATCTATTTTCAGGTGCTGAGGCTCAGTGGGATTACCTTCATGTCAAAGGGCGTGGTAGCTGGTTCTGTGGCATAGGAGACAAGCACGTTTGACAATTACTGCACCAGCGATGGGTCTAGAATAGTTTAGCTGAACACCGAGGTATGTTTTCCGCTTGAGTAATGTCAGTCGCCAGGACCTTTACACTGGCAGTTGAATTCACCAATCAGGACTTTCCCTCTCTTATGGTAAAGGTTGTTACGGCGGAAGTCCATTTATTACAGTGGCGCTCAGTTCTATTTATTACGCATTATTTTAAGCTGAGCAAAACGGGGGCTGCTTATAACGGAAGTAATATACTTGAAGTACTATCACGATTAGGTTTTCCGTTCGAAATGGGTAGTCATTCTTTGCGACTTTAGGTATCGCCAAAATCATTGCAAACAAACAACCAAAGTCAGTGTCCCCACCGAATTTTTTTCTTGAATATTTAGAATTTACATCTTGAACAAGTGGAAATAGTTAAATGCCGGAAGAAGGAGTGGAAGAAAATATTACGTCACCTGGAAACGAACACATCGATCATTATACATGTGAACATTAACTTGTGTTCCAAACTCCAAAAGCAAAATGATGAGCTCGCACATCAAATATTAACAGGTACCAAATGCCAGATCAACATTTATCCGGAAGTTGTTTAGGCTATAACTTTGAGGTCCAAAAAATAAGTCTAGGATCATGTGGCACGAGTGACAACGTTTCAGCTCAGTACTATCACAACCTTTTTTCTCATATATATTTAAGCCCACTTCGTCATCCCATACTCAACTGTGTTTTATGTGTTCTTGAAAACAAACTATACCTTGTCAAGTTTACCGATCCTAGCTGAGCTTCATGCCGTAAAATTTAGTCTTTTAATTAAAAAAGGTAGAAATAACTCAGCAAAATCTTTTAAAAAATCATGACAGACCCCTCAACTACGGGAATCTACAGATATAGAAACGCTCGCCATTTGTTTCCGATTTATTGGTGATATTCCGTAGGATGACAAAATTGACTACGGAACAATCAATGTAATGAAAAAAACAGCTGAACATAAACAGTGCTTCCAACGTCGACAGTCTGAGCTGTTGATGCAAAGCTCTCTTAAGTGGAAATACCATAGGCTTTCACCCACCGTGATTTGTTGGTTTCTTGTGTGGTGGAACATTAGTATGAATCATTTGCAGCCAGCTAAACCGGGGTTAATTTTCCACACGAAATTTTAGGAGAAGTTGTTGGAGAATGATGCGCGTTATAAGTCTGAATAAAACGGATGCTTCGAACATTCAAGGGATAAAGTCAGAGACCAATTGGTCAGCATTTGTGGCATTTCAGCTACTTATTGTGCTTCGTATTTGAGATTTAGCTAGTCAAAGACTACTACACATTCGTAAGGTACTACTCATAAGGTTGCTACTACTACACATTCTTCAAAATGGTACCAGTTTCTGACCTACCTTTTCCAAAATTGTAGAAGCATTTATTTTTTGTGCTCTAGGGTGAGTGCGCATGACCAGGTTGGAGTACAGTCGTCGCCACGGACAATTGCTGCTGTAAGACAAATGCTTTAATATGGCTGCTTTTGAGCGAAATGTTTACCTATTTTGGAGCATTTGTTTTCTTAGTTTCGAAGATTGCTTTGTTTGCAACGACATTTGCACGTAAAATACTTTAACTAATAAAATATATACTGCAATGCTACTGTGCTACTACTATTCTGCTCTGCTCTATACTATACTTTCATTCCATACGTAGGGGTGGGAACAAGAAACAGTACTAATATGAAACCAAAGTGAAAAAATCTGGATGTGTTCAGAAGTGCACTCGACCAAACTCGAATGAAAACTCTTGTTTTTTGTTTTACAGCCACATTTTTCCACAAATAAACAAAGTAAACAGTGGTGAAAAGTTACAGACGAGAATTGACATTATTCGTAAATTTTACAGCCCAAAAGCTTACATGAAAATTCGCCTACAGGTTAGGCGAATAAGTGACATCTTCGAATGCTTGCTTGATACAAAGCCATTCTAGTAGAAAGGACCCGCTAGTAACCTCACTCGTGAAGAAATGACCATCAGCTATGCCGATTTATCGCCCCACTGTAAATTCGAATAATTAATTCTATTCTACTCTGCTTCTAACGGCATGCTCTTTTGCTTTGATTTCAATGGAAGCAATTAACCGAGCAAATCTGTCCTACGGGCGTGACTGGTCACAAAAGCACTCTCCACTGACCAGTTTCCAGACGATAGGTGTACTCTTACTGTAAGCCTCGGCCGCATAGTAGCCGAAACAACGCCAGCGAGATCTTTTTAACGAATCCCAACTTAGACGACGGAAAAATACATAGAACATGCACCTATGCAACAATATGATCATTGCCACAGTAGTTGTGGAGATTAGTGATTCACAATTAAATGTCCATTTCAAAAACCAGGAGGTATATCACAATGGCAGAATGGCCCATATTTTGTTTACAATTTAACCCCATAAACCATATAAATTGTGGGGAGGTTTCAGCCTGTTCCATCAAGAAACCTACTCCATTGGATTGTTAGCGTTTTTCCAGTCATAACTACCATTGTTTTACTAATTGTTCCTCGCACCGGGTTCGGTTTTCATGTTAACGAACAGGACATGTGGCTTTGAATCATGAGATAATGTTACCAAGATACTTGCATCTTAAGGTCGTACCTGAAAAGATAAAAAAATCGTGTATAAATTAAAAGGAAGATTTTGACTGCGAACAACGCTCAAAATAACTCTGGTTAGGAATTGATCGAATTAGGAAGAACCCAGATTGGTCCTCTGACATTTGCCCTTCCCGTAGAATGTCTTCGAAGTGCTCATAAATGTTGTAGCATTCAAGACTTGTGGAGGAATACGTTTAGGCCGATGAATGGCTAGAAGCATGCTCTTGCCAAGAAAACGATTTTAAAACCAGCTTATCTAACCGGTCAGTTGTACGCGTGCTTAGTACACTCTTACGGATTAGAAAAGGTGGGAGCAGGAAAAAAAGTCGTCACATCTGGTCCTTTTTCAGCATTTAGGTGTATTTAAAGATTGGTAATTATCGCATTTAATACAATTTAGGCGCGCGAGATATTGGAGATTGTTATTTCGCTATATGGTGCTCTCAGAATTCCGGTTCCATATATATTTTTACGGCAACCGGTCCCATAACACGGAGCAAAATTCGTTTATGGGATATTTCGAAACTTACCAATAACAGTCGAGTAATCTAGGCACGTGAGTCCCTCACCATCATTCTCGCCAGCTGGAAACTTGCTTACTTACTACTCATTGACTCGAAGAAATCCCGATTTTTTTAAAGCAACCCCGAGTATTGTTTGTTAGACTGGTTCCTCGAAACCGACCAAGCCGAATTGTGTGCCTAATCCGTTTCATTTCCATTCATGTTCTTGATCACAAAGGGTATGTTTGAAGTACGACGACTCATTGGACAAGTTACTCATCTGTATATATCATGGGGCCCCTTGTAAGTTAGTTCAGTAAGGTAGCTGATTTCTGGCTTCAACATTGGCCGGGCGCTCAGATTGATCTCCAGTGGGATAACAGGCACTATCATTCCCGTCTTCCGGTGATATGGATGACATTGTGGATCCGTATGTAATCAAAATATAACCTCATGTATTTAACATAACTGCCGTTTGTTTGAAAAGGTCCCCCTTGCATTGTGGGTTGACTTCATAATTTTGCGACCAAGCTATCTCGTCCTCTACCTTCAATTGTTCCCCATACTAGTGGCCACCCTGTTTTGCGAGCTCTATGTCTGATTCATAATTGTTCAGTTAGTTGTGGTCAATTGCAAAATTTGATGCACGAAGTATTCTGCTAATAACATTAGCTTTATTCACAAACACTGAGAGACGATCGTTATATAGTTATTACGCTCGTGATTTCACCTAGCAATGCGAACAGCTGTGATTGCTTCGGATCCAACAGCAGACCACGTTTTCACGTAAAAGTGATAAACTGAAGTTCACAGAACAACCACCGCATTCTGAGATCAACCCTTGGTTGAAAAATATTTTGATCAGTATTTTTGTCTAAGAAGCAAGAATCTTCGAAAAATATTAGTCCCACAAAACAGTAAAATGCACCGGTTTTCCATCCTTGAATAATTCCTTTTTCTTGGAACGTTTCACTCCAAAATTCAAAGCCAAAACTCTACGCACTATCGGACGGATAATTTCTCGTTATGGTGATTCTGTCAACCGTGTCTCTCTACCGATACCTGAAGTTACTGGGTCCAAACTAGTTAGTGAGTCCCTCGATTAATTCAAAAGCTTCCCCCATATAGGTACTGTGGTCGATAATCAATTTGAGGTTGCGAACCACCCTAAGTTGTTCAAAATCCACTCGGAAAACTCCATTCTTTTATGAAAGTACATCACATTTGCGCAGTTATAATCACTTTTTCAGATCTGATCACTTTCGTCTAAGCACTATCTGTTCACAATGATCACAAAATTAGGGTTTATAGCCTCGTTGGGAAAAATTTAACATGAAATGTTATTGGTATATGCCTTATCACTCTTTTTACACTCTATCTAACCTGTTTCCTTTATCAAATAGCTCTTTTGTGTATTTGTTTCCGGTTGTATAAAAGAATAACTAGATTACGAACCGAAACCATACTTATGAATTTCTGCGAACGCTCCCAAACTCATCGCTAAATGCAGCGTTTGAACATCTCGTCAGTTTTTGCAGCACTTTCTTCGTATACATACGGCGCACGATTTATATCAAAAACGATTTGCGGTCGGAACTCACTAATTAATATTCGCTGTTTACAGGTCCCGTTCTTAGCTTCCCAGGGCTGCAATGAATGGTGCAATCGCTTATCCAACTGCTATCCCTTTGTGATAAATTACCTTCCATAATAAATGTGCTGATGTTGTTGTACACGGTTTCAATAACTGCGACACCATAACATATCTGAGTAGCAAAAATCACTAACCAAATTTATCTTGAACTCACAGGACTCATTATGCACACCGATTCCGGGAGCAGCATAATGTGGCCCAAAAATATATGGTTATGTGGCAGCCTTAGCTGCTTCCTAGTTTGCACTATAAATTGTGTAAGCCCGGACTCTCTTTTGGTTGACACATGCAGCACTCCTCTAGTTAGACATAACTGCGAACCACTACCAAAAACATCCATTGCCAATACAGAGCATGAGGTTGATGGAAGCTCAGGGATTGTGTTTATATGATAATCACCAAAAAGATCCCAACGAGTGGTGGGCTGTCCAAGAGTTTTCAGCAACCTTATGAGTAGTGTATGACGTCCATAATATGCTACCAGTTTGAAAATAACATCAGCTAGTCTATACTCTCGTTTCTGATGATGAGGGTGGGAAGATTATTCGGACATACACTTGTTTTTCGAGAAATTTTGTTACATATATTAGAATAAAACCCTAATTTTTTGTCGAACTAACACGCAACAATCTATGAGATGTGTACTGAGTAGTTAAATGAAATTAACTATATATACGTGAAGTACTGTCACAATGGAAGAAAAAGGCATATCAAATAGTCTCCGATGAACCAAGTAAAACTGAGGGGCAGTTTGATGGATTCATGAAGACAAATGGTTGCCAAACTATGCTTTACGTCTAGAACACTTGCGCTTTTCTTTATGGTAACTGAAGCCTCCGATGAGTTGGTTTGTGTAATGAATCTGTCAGGCAGGAATCTGTCGGCAACTGCATAATCTGTGGCTAAATATCATGGTGTTTGTTTGAGGTTGGACTGTTCTGTAGTTCAGTGTGGATATATGGCGTTATTCCTACTAATATCTCTATGAGATTACGCCCTCACAACTTCGTTTTAAATGTCGTCTAGAGGAAAATCGGTTGTAATTTAGAGCGTTACACTCAGATCTGATTTGGTGTGGTAATCAACCGGTAATCTCATGCAACTTCATGAAGCAAGCTCCCTATCCTTTTTTAAACTTTTAACAACCCTGATGCTTTAGCAACTCTAATGCTCCATTACTTATATGTTTTAAATGCTTACATTTTTTTACATATATTTTGCCTATACTTTAATATACATTATTCTCGGCTGCTTGTAAGCCACCTTCTCACGCCTTCCCGCCTTCTCACGACTGAAAATGCCCCATATTATTTCCTGCACTTTAATCGTTACCTAAGTAGCTGGACTTTATTCACGCCAACAGCATATGCGTCATTCGTTTTTCAACCACCTTAAATGGGTGTATTTTTTTCAAGGGCTTTGAATGCCTGTAGAAAATGCATGTTTGCATTGAAAAAAAATCCGGCTATCTGATGTCTTTCATCCTTCTTGAAACTTATGGTGTAAGCTTTGGGGTGTCGAACTTGTGACATTACGGTTCACAGTTGTACAACACTGACCAAAAAGCACCCATCTCCCGACTTTCTTGTGCACATAGATAACTTAACGTTTTTGTAAGAGCTGGTTTCCATCATTGCTTGGCTCTCTAAATCATTCTGGTTTTCCCTAACGACCAAATTACAATCAGATTGTGAAACGTCTTGGTTTGAGTAGTCCGTTTCTGGGACCACAGACTAGACGGATATATCTTCCTGATTGTTCATCAGTAATCTGATTTAGGGAACAAACCGAAAACCCATTTGAAGCATTTTACACTCCTAATTTAAATGAGTCTTTGTCATGCTGTAATATGATGTTGGAGCTGCGACAGCGCGACCTCGTGTCCACATATTTTCTTTGAACTGACATGACTAGGTAGCGGTCAGATTGTGTGGCTTATCATTCCATACTGATGAAGTTAGAAGAAACGATTCATGAAGAATGAACTTTCGGATCTTTACCGTAGTTCTGGTGTTGTTTACATACAAGTTTCCGTAAGAAAACCAGAACCACATTCAGGTTATGCCACTTCAGATTTCATCCTTGCATTTATATTTTGCTGACTGTACCTTCAAATGGCCTCCGGAAACAAACGCTTTCAATAATCCATTCTAACCTAGTCAGAATTGTCAAAAAACGAATTGTCCTAGTGTGATAAGTGCGTTATCTACGGTCGAAAATAATATTTGACAGACAGGATTTCAATCTTTGGATAACGTACTCGTATTGGTTACCGAGCGATCCAATGAAGCCATGAAAAACTAATCAGAAATTCACGAACAATGTCGTTTTACAACCCTATAAATGAAATTCGCCATTCTGTGACCAGAGGGAAATTATGAAGAACTTCAATTTCCTATTATGGTTATGTACTAGACTAAAGTACTAAGAATCGATCAAGCCATATTTTCCGCTAGACACAAAGCACTCTTGCGCCACATACTGACATACGTCTATTAACCTATTTTAACTCCAGTCGGATTTGATTTGTGGGCGTTAGCCGAGACTATCTGCCATAAAATCTGCATCTCTCATCCTAAAGAAACCACGCGGTAAACGTAGTTATCTTGAAGGATAATCTAATCTATCAAACTTTCCCATCTATTCTATATCCATCGCGGTCCAAAAACTTACTCCAACCTTGAGTTGCCTAGGAAAATTAAGTCGTTAAAAAAAACGCACGATGTCAATTTGTGGCATAAAATAAGGCCCGTCATTTTCATCTGCCTTTGCTCCCCAATGTGCTTTAAGTTGATCCTGGCAGTGCTTGTCAGAGGGAGTAACAAATATAATAACATCTCACGAATAACAGAAAAAAATGAGCTCATAAATTAACGACAAATGTCAGCTTAATTTAACCTGCTCTTGTTGCGGAAAAGTATACAACATGAGTTATGTGTTACTTTTTGATTTTCGTTTGTGTGGAAATCCGATCAGTACACTCAAGCCAGTGTAAGCTAAAAACCGAGAAGCACTATACAACATTGTCATCCTTATTGGGAATCAGGAGCGCTGCTCATCTCACGAAATTCAAGAGAATTTGGGACCCACGACCTCATTGCTAATAGTCTGAACACTGAACCTTTCGCCACTCGTGGTCGAACGGTTGAGTACCCAAACTACAATGTCCCCTAACTGTTGCTGACTATGGAGAGTACACTCGGCTTCTAAGCATAAGTTGACTTTGGTGCGCAGAGTAGAATTGGGGGTGTTTTAAATCCTAGGAGTAGGCCCTACGTAATAATCAATTGTTGGTGTTTTCCGATTCGGTAGATGGCTAGACAATAATCTACATGAAACCATATGGTCAGTCTAGCCTTTTGTTGTAACGTAAAACCACATTTGTTACGAAACGAGAATCAGGCTATTTTGGATGTTTATTCCCAGTAAACAGACTTAAGAGGTGACCCTTTAAGATGGCGTGTACCTTGCAGGCATCGCAAGTGAAACGTGCAATTTGTTGAGCTTATGGACGAAATATTTTTATACAGAGCTGGATTGTTTGGTTGAACAGCAGTTCCGTGGCTGTCGCTTAGTGCCTCTTCTTTTATTTTAAGATGGCACATAATGCCTTGTAATATGGCTATTTCTGGTTTACAGTATGATTTGTTCGACTGATTACTCAACAACCACGCTTTCAATCTTAATTTGCTGTTTTGTAATTAATCAGAAATTTTGGTGATTTTAATGGATTCATAGGTAAACGTGCGTTAAAATAGTCCTAAATTTGGAGGAAAATTTAATGTGAAACCTCTTTGCAGATAAGGTGTACAAGTTATTTTCACAAAGATATGACAGAACGATAAATGGTCTGTTCTTTAGCGGGAAGTCCAGATTTGACGTCACGAAATGTGCCCACCGAGTAGACTAGGTATTGGGTTGTTGGCTATGCCCCCCTCTTCCTGAGAACCTTTGACTGACTGTCTTAAATTGTTTAGCTTAAGGCCACACAACCAACAACTTCATCAGCTGATTCTTGCTCTCTTTCTAGTCTGATTTGCTTGTTCAGAAAATTGAGCTAATATATAAACGTCACAACTACACGCAAAACGTGGTTTGCACAGTGTCAACTGTTTTAACCTGTTACAATGTTTATCCGGCCGTTGGTACTGCAGTTTGGTGTTCTTTCAAGAGAAGTTGAGGAGCAATTTGACAACAAATAAAGTCTTTGACTTTGAACTGTTACGTTACTTGTTCCCATCCGGGTTACCTTTACCTGAATGTTTAGCTTTTCAAGCCATTGCTCAGAGAGTTTTGCATCCAAGGGAACTCAGCATTTTACTGACGGTAGAAGACCTTGTTGGATTTCAATTCTGACCACTTTCATTCCTGTTGATGTGGACAAAAGTACCCTTTATGTGCTAATCATGCTTCTTGAACCCAGATCAATCTAAATTATGGTAATCCTACTTTCACGTTTTTGACGAAATTGGGGACGGCGAACAAGCCTAAAAATAAAACAATACGGAAGAACTGAGTCTGCTTTTAGCCAACCTTCCAAATTATGCCATTTCCAAAATTCAAACACTTTACCGTGTTAAATTTTGATACACAAAGTAAGAAGCAAATTTACGCCAAAGATAAGGAGTTGAATGTTGGTCTTATTATTGGAAAATGTCAATTTATATGGCGTTTTTGTGTAAACGGGCTATTATGAGTCGCATGCGTCGTACCATAATACGTCTGTTCCTGGCAACAAATCAACGGCAGTATTAGGAGAGTTAGCTCGGAGAAGTCGCAGATAATTACGACTAGAAAGAACACCATCACCATCGCAGACAAAATAAAGTACACAAATTGAGTTAAGCTTCTCATTTTTCATTGAATCATCCATTTTAAATGGGTTTCATGGCTAGAAATGGACAAATTAATGCACAGAATATCGATGGAAGAGATAGTGAACACCCCGTTGCAGAGTTAGCGCTTGAACAAGAGGGCTGACAATGGCAGTTGAGCTGATTTCCATCCTCAAAAGTGAAGTGGCAGCAAGAGGATATGCGAAACAAAAAATACCCAAGGTTTCTTGGCAATTAGAGACCAAATACACTTTATAAGGTGCGCTATTTTCATCCACCGGAAGTGAGTTCAAAGTGTTAATTATGAATACTGCCGATAAAAAAGTACAGTTCAAAAAAATTGAACAAATATGGGTGGGTGTTTTAACAAGTTTTCCTGAAAATTTTGGGTTTTTGACCACATCCCATCAAACTTATCTCTCCAATCAAGTCATATTGTTTGGTAAATCCTGGTGGTCTCCAGTCTAACATGTATATCAAAAATATATCAATGTATGTTTATGAATATATAAATAAACGCACAATACGAATTTAAATGGACAAATGTGTAATGATGAATAATGATACGTATAAAATTGTATAAATAATTATATAACCATATTTATTTGTTTATTTATTCATTTATTTGCTGTCCATTATCGGCTTATGCATCGAAACGGCTAGCGGTGAATAGGTTCCTGTTTCAAAATCCGTACCCGACAAACGAGAGGGTTTACAAAGATAATACGAACCCATCGAAATACTGTTTTCATTACACAAGTGATTCATAAACTGCGTTACTGACCTTTAGTTCTTCTTGAAAACCATAGTTATATGGATGTAAAAGTATTTCTCCCGACGTACTTTTTATAGCTGCAACTGTTGTCACTGCACACGCTCACATGGTGACTGCTAGAAACGCAATGCACGTGACCGGTAGTGGTCCATACGAATAGATTAGTAATGCAAACATGGGGTGCCTTGTAAGGCGGGATGGGTCATCATACATTAAGCTAGTTGGATGTACCATCCAGAGGAGTTTGTCGTTAATTTTATATAGCTGATAGAAACGAACAATACTACAAATAATATAACTAAGCTCGCCTCATGCAAAACAGGTGATCAGAACAGAAAGCGTTCATAAATGCTTGTAATTCAAAACACCAGTTGGATGTCAAACCGAATTTTTATGAAATAATCACATGCCTGTCAGACTAAACATGGTGGTTCGTTGTGTTAAAAAGTCCATCCTAAAAGGGACACTAATCCAAGCACTTATGTTTGGTTTCAACTGCCAGTGTACCAACTAATACGGTAGAAACACTTCTGAATCCGAAGACACGACAAGGTTCAAGACGAGTGCGATGGACAGAAAGGCATTCAGAGTGATATTTTTACACCTTACATTCTACATCCTAAATCTAGACTAGATCCTCACAGTTGGTATTTGCAGATTTGTAACGAGATACTAAGACCACTCAGAGGTAGATTATTAAGGAAGAATGCTCGCTTTTGTGTGTGCGTATAGTTATACAAACAGCGATTGCCAGCACATTGTATAAGATTAAAAGGCCTTAGTCTCCATATGGGCTCATTCAGGAGGTAGACACAGATATTCAACTAACTACGTAAGAACAAGGCCTCAGGGATTTCTTGCACCTGAATTGTCATTTGTGCTGAGAGAAAAACAGCTCATTTCTCCATACAATTTGAGCTGCTGTTCACTGCGAGAAATCTGCCCCACCGCGGGACATCATAACAGCCACCGAAGACAAATGTCAAAAAACTGATAAGTTGGGTCATTATGATGAAAGTTTGGGACGATTTTACCGCGCGACTCTCAGGTTTAATCTTCCCCCCGGAGGTTAATGCACTAGAGAAGAACTGCAGTCAACATGCGTTAAAATAACTGCGTTAAAATACTCAGCCTAAACATATTGGTGTGGCAACACTTATTGCTACTTCGGATATAATTAGACGACAAACTCACCGTGTGCTCGCGTGAGCTATGAAACTGAGTGAGGCACTATAACCATGCAATAACCATTATATTCTGAGGGTCTTTCAAGTCCAAGTCCATATCCTCAAATCTCAATGCGTCCAGCTACGCGTTGACACCCAGATACTTCTGACGCTGTTCTGGCTCTTTTGAGTTCGAAGGCTTTTTTCGACCAGCAAATGGACAAAGCTAATATAGAAAGTCAAAATCCGGGAAATCGTGGTCCTACGATTGCCTAAGATATATATATATATATATGATCTGCAAGGTCGAGAACAACCACAACTTCCCTAAAGAGACAGGCTTTAAGATGACTTGCAAACGATCATAAAAATATCTGACCACAGGCAGAAGCGCCTGAAAAATCATTCAAAATGGTGTGGCGCATTTGAATATGTAGCGAATATAGATGCCTGAGAATACATGATTCCTTAGTTTTGGGCAAATGTCCTTGCATAAACAAAC
>SJOL01004985.1:60919-289495 GCA_004794785.1 Opisthorchis felineus | reverse complement strand
TAAGGAAGGAGGTTTTTCATGTGAATGTTATTTCAAAAGGACCAGTGTTAACGGCAAACACATGATTTGGCTGTTAGTTCGTCTAAATGATCGGGTCAGAATTAAGGGGACAGGCATCAAGCGAATGTGGAGGGAATGGGCAGCAACAGCCAAGGTGGGTTCAGTTTTGAATACATTGGGTTTTGTGGTTCAGATTCAGTTATGTTTGACCCTTCACTGTAATACACGGGGCTAAAAACAGGACGTGATGCAAGAGTGTTTTGCACTCAAGGCTTATTATTGTAGGTGAAAGCAATTTATGCCAAGGAGTCGAGGAGCGCAGTACAACTTATTTGTCTTTGTTGGGAATCATCAGAATCACGTTCTACATCAGAGAGGTTTAAACTTCCAACTCGCGATTATTAGTTTTGCTGCAAACTGTTTGGATGCTCGCGGTGCAAGACAGAACGTGACCACGTGATGTGAATATCATCAATGGAGGGTATGCGGACTAATATATATCCTCACTGTATTTATATAATATATATATCCTGACTACGTAAAAGTCAAGTGCACAGCCCATGAGCCGTTTTCCTGTACAGTTCAATGATGTCACCGATTGCCAGGAGAATTGAATAACCATCAAGCCATAGAGGTGCCCACTGTTCGACTCTTGTCATGCAAACATCAGCGCCCTCTGTTTCCTGAAGCTTGAATTCCAGGTCGAATATGGATAATAACCATCCTATAACTAAGGCCTACTGCTGAAAACACGATATACTCTGTGAATTCGGTTATGAATGGTTGATTTGTAGATTTGCAACAAAATAGCTTGCCATAATAGAGTGAAAAAGTTATGTGTAATCTTCATAAAACAATTCTTCCGAAGTACGCCAAAACACAGATTATGTTTGTTCGTTTGGTTTGCGCTAGGTTCTATTTCTGCCAAAGCCAAATACAGTGGACAAATATACTGTCTTGTAACGAACCTCCAGCTGATCTCTAGGATTTAAAGTAACGGGGCCCTGCCTTAAGTTACCTGTCATTCATCCTTATGAAAGTCGGGGGAGGGGGGTTCGAACCCGCAACCTCCAGGTGGGTAGTTGTAATACTTACCCATTTGCTCGTGATCAGCTGATCAACAGTGTCACTAACCAGCACTTAAACAAAATGCAGTGCCAATCATCCTTAATCACAGAATTCAGTTTCCGTGGTAATGTGTTGACGCAGATGACGACTTCTCAGATAGAAGTTTCGCAAATCGGGCGAATTTTGTTTTTCCTTTGAGCTCCTTATAGATTGTTGACAGTGTGAGGAGAGTGTAAGGAGTCAGCACGTGCCCACCTGATGTGTATTCTGTCACTGAAGGATGGGTGGCTCTATATCATGTTTAATTGTTAGCTGATCACACTGCTGATCAGCCGTTCATGGCAGGATGGTCAGGTCTTTTAACTACTGGTCGGGTGGTTGTGGCTACGAGACTTTTTGCAGTTTCATGAGATAAGCACTGTTGATGATTCCCGCCAGGGTTAAAGCAGTTATACAGTACATCCCGGCTTTTCAACACAGACTGATTTCACTTAGGAAAATATCTCCATTATGAGTTACATTTCTTTAGTGTGTTGTATTAAACTATGCATCCTTTCGTGACAGTTAAGAAATATAGCCATATATCTTTAAATACTTAAGTACTGAGGCACTTTTCTTCCAATCAGACTTAGATTTGTCAACTGATGTTCTGGGTTTTAGGTACATACTGTTATCTTGATGGCATCTTGTGGCACACATCATCAGCTGTATTCATAAATTGTCGCTTTATGTGACTTGCTGTTACTCTTTGCGGTCAAAGTGGCTAACTGTGAGTAACCCGTCTGGTTTTGTCTATGCCCAAAATCTCGTGTGTTGTGACTCCCTAGGCTCGGGGTTCTAATCGTTGTCTTATGAGACATTCAGTTAAAAAATGAATACGCAAATAGAGCGAGCCTCCTTTGGAACATGCTAAGAGACTTTATGGCGTAGAAAAGCCAGCTAATTAAAACGGACCTACTATACTCGCCGCTAGCTTACAAAAAGGATTTTAGTGTGTTGTTCCTGGATTAACCACAGAATATTTAATAACTGATCAAAAAACATATACGCTGCAGTATTGAAAGATGAGGCAAAATACGCAAAAAACAGAATAAAAAAATTCATTCATTTTTTCATCTCCACATTATTTTCACTATATCCATTGGATAGTTTAGAGGTTACTTCCCGCCACATTTTTGCTGAAAATAAACATTGGTCTATTTCGAGTCCAGAAAGTCGTGCATACATCTGGACGTGCCACGTAGTTCCTTGATAGACAAGCTAGGACAATTTTTTCACCCCTAAACGTGTCACTTTGATCACTGGCACATGTGTTAAGAGCTATCACCTTTCGACATGCATTGTATTGCTAATGGACTGGTGCGAAAAACACGCATGTCGCCTTTAAAATAAGACACAAATTTGAACGTTTGGAAAGAAAAAAAACTTTCAGGACGTGTTTTTTTCTCAGCAGTTGTGGACTTCTGTCTCTAGAGAAATAACCTAATAAACCTAAATAAAGTAGGCTAACAAAAAAGTGTTCCTCCACAACTGTCAGTAGACCTTCTGTAAATTGAATACATGACATATAAATAAGTTAGGCAAAAGAAAAGTATTTTACGGAATGTTCTTTCTAAGTGAAGAGAGCCAAATAGGTCAGACTGAGAAGGACATTTTTTTATTTGAGCAACGGTTGTCCTTTACATCGGATAGATTTCCCCTGTTTAGAATTTTAATGAAGTTTTAAGATATATTGATAACCTTTTGTGGATTTATTAGTGTAAGGAGGCCCTAGCTAGTTGGTTGAAACTTTCGGAAAAATCATCAGCATATATCGTCCTGGGGTGCAATTCTCAAAATATTCATGTTAGGTACTACGTAGTGTAAAGTTTTGTCGTATTTACATTCTGTTCGGGAACCCGAAACATTGCAAAAACTGTGAAAATAAGTGTGCTGAAAAAAAAGATGTTAGTCTTCTGTCACTACAGGGAAGGAATTAGCAGAGTAGTAATGCAAGCAACTTCCAAGTGGAGAGGACTTGCAGTGAAGATAATAATGCCCTCTAAAGAATGCTTGACAAGCCAAACTCAGTGTTATGATGTATTATTAGAGTGTTTTTATTCAAGAACGAAAAAACGTCTAGAAAATGAACCTTCAGCACGCAAAAAGCATGTACAAGATCCCTATCTTTTTAAGGAAAATTATTAAGTTAAGCTCGCCTACGTTGAGCGACGCACATTTCATAATAAGAAGAAAGAATTTTTTAGTTTCAATCTCCGAGGATGTATTAAGTGGCTGAAATAAATTCAAAAGCCTGTCGTTATGGACAGTGGCATTAGTATGGGCCAGTTTTACACCTTTCGTAAATTTATTCACCACGGCACAATGCTAGATGACGCTACCTTCTTTAGTGGAAGAAATCTGGTTCCAAATTCAGTCTATCAAACTAGCAGCATTTTGCCACCTGAGAAGATTTCAGGCTTGCCACGCACCGAAATGCTGAACCCAAGAAAAGGCCATTTCCAAAGTGTTTTTCTTGAAATAATTTCTGGCCATCCATTTTGGGCAAACAAATCTTTCTGATCTGAGAAAGACCAATACAGGCATCTTGAAGATTTGACATAGCATGAAGCATACTTATTTTCACAGACATGGCTTGATTATCCAACAGCAACAATCAAACAGCTTGCTAGCGTTCCCTGTCAAAGTTTGAGCGGTTCGCGCCCAATGTGTCTCTGTCACTACTAATAACACTGAGTTCACACTGATTGATTGACATGATACGATTGGTTGACTCCAGTCTAAAGTCAAGCGAATGAATGTCTGGCCCGAATCTATCAACCAACATTTTCAGCGTGGGGACATAAAACAACGGACGTAAGAGGACCGAGTTTCTGGGCTCAAAGTAACTCCGTACGTGGCATTGCATGCATGTTATTACGCACTTGATGAAGATTAAAGACTGCGGCCATAATGTGTCATTTTCTGTTTTACCGTGACTTGTGAATTGAGAAAAACCACCGTCTGAACTCTACCGCATCTAACTTAAAATTAATTGCAAAAAAGATATTGAGTTACTATCAGTTATGAATGAGTTAAAAGTCGATTAAAGGGCTTGATCAGGCTCTAATTCGATTATATGAGGGGGATAATCCATAGATACATATGCGTCTAGCAATCTGAATCGCTGTTGGCCACCATGGCAAGTTCTGTAATAGGTAATGGACTTAGACCAGTCGATCTAATGTGCGGGCGATCCAGAAAATATTCTGGTATTCGGCTGATTTTTTTCAGAACTGCGCGGAAGATGTACCAGGCTGCCAAGAGTCTAACTGGTGAACGGCTAAGAAAAATATGTGTAGGCTACTCTGATTCCAGTAACAAACCTTTTTCTACCACTTAAAATGACGCAGATTCATTGTTCGAGCTGTCTTGCACACCCACGAAGATTTTCATTACTTGCAGAGTAAAACTGCTTCTTCGAGATCTGAAGAATCAAACTTATGGACATTATTTAGCGGCCTTTTCTATAACCTCTGGTTTGCATTCCCACCAGGGGTGTTGCGAAACACATGCAACTAAAATATCAACTTTTCTTGTGGATATGAAGTCACTGACATCCTCCAACATCTCGGTTGCTGCAGTACAAACTTCCGCTGTTGTTACAATTTTAGGAAGCACTTTGGTTCTGGGGATCAAACCTAAGTCCCTAAATCACTTTCTTATCTATGAAATTTGCAAACTCCTTATTCATCTACAAGGTTTTTTCTCCATTAAAATTGTCCTCATCTGTGTGCATGTGGATCTATTACCCTAAATATTTATCTACTCATATTCTTGGTTATTGATCAACTCTGTGAATACTTCAGGAAGCGTCATGATCGTTTTCTGTATTTTTGCTTTCTCCATTTCCTCCGTTTATTTCTGTGGTCACCATCAAATATTGCATTCTCAGTTTATCAATGCAGCATGAGAATTCGAAAACAGTTTTTGTGTAACATTTTCAGTGGAAGTAATCTGTGATGAACTGAACCTCCATGTACCGTGATTGTCTGGAATGTTTTCTTGCTCTGCGAGTTCCAGCTAGAAATCATAAACAGTTATAATTGCAACTAAACGACATTATCCATATTGATCCGACTAAGATAGCGTGGGTAGTTCAAGTTGCATCATTTCGCAGCATAACTAGAGTACAAAAACCGCATGTTGCCTCTGTTTGTTATTGGAAATGAGGCAGCATTATCTGGTGATAAACTATATTGCCGGTTGAAGCAAACACTCATGTTAACACTCTTTACCATTGTTGGAAGTCAAAACCTAGAACTGTCAGGCTTTCCTGATACAGGTTGGACAAACCGAGCATAAATAATGTTTTTTCCCCATTAGACCAAATACACCTCAGGTCGTGTAAAATTTGGCGAATTATTCCACTACTCGGCACGAACTAGTAGCTTGATATGCAACGGTCCCGACGTCCATTTATGAATTCGCAAGTTAGTGTTTGTCACCTTGGCAGATCATTATACTTATGACAGATAGATAGCCGTAGTTATGTTCGTGAAGCTCTGGTTTATTCAGCTAAAATCCTTACCACATAAGCCCACCGCAGCCCAGATATAGGAATATGTGGCAATATAGAAAAAACAGTAGTTCATGCATCCAGATTCCGCCAAGCAGTATTTATTTATTTCCTTACTTATTTGTTTGGACAACTGCTTAAGGGGTCCCAATGAGTTCCTGAGTGGAGCTAGAAGTTACGAAGACTAAATGACCGAAAAAGCAATAGGCGTATATTTTGAAACTAGTTGTATACGTCCGATAAATTGCATAAGGGTTGGTCTAACCGCATATGACTCTGATAAATATATGCATGTATGTGATGGAAACATGACACGATGAACGGTAGTTTAGCCAACGTCTAAAAGTGAGCGGTATTAGAAAATACAATGGTCTTTTTTTAGACCTCATCTTAAGAGCACCAACTGGCCCCGGTTTTGTGAAATATGACACTTGACAGTTGGACAAATACCATATCCTTAAAGGAGATTCAATTTTGGTAGTTTTGGCCCACTGCCCCTTTCACAAGTAAAAAAAGTGAACAAGATTTAGCATTGTAATTGATTTCTATTTGATCACGACTAGTTGGGACATCCGATCTCTGAGTTTAGTTCTACTGGTTACCTCCGGTTCATTTCCCTGTACCGACCATTAGGATTAACAGCTGAGCTTAATTAATTTATGACTGATTATTGAATAGTGGGATCTGCATTACAGAAAATGGCTGTTTATTCAAGCTTTTTTTATTCCTGGGTCAGCATATTATTAATTCCGTTAACAGTCCATCCGGAGTGATTAGCTGTCCTTCAGTTTTAATCACACACTAAAGTCAACCCGTCCTAACCATGTGTAAACCACCTGACCCACCATCCCATTCTGTCTTCTGTCATCTCACTTGTCAGACCAGCTAAGACTGCGCAAGGTTTGGCTATAAATAGGCCGTGAAGCAAGATCAGAATTTTCTTTAGTTAATGTCCGACCAACAGAACTACATAAGAATTCTTTCGTTTTGCCTCCCAAACTTGTAATTGCGTAATGATCGACGCCTCGGTGCGTGTACCTGTCGTTTATTCACCTGGCGAAATGCCTCTCGCGGCATCAAATCCATGCAGTGCTGATTTAGTAGAAACATTTGTGGTCCCATCAAGAGAACCGTGTGGTTTACATATAAGAGCCAGAGCTATCTAATCTTGATTTGCTAGGAATTGACTTGTCGGACATCTGAAGTGACAACTTTCAACGTCCAAACTCTGCAATGTGACCATATGAACACACGGATGAATGAGTTATCTCCATGGGCGCTTTGTTTGCTGTCAAAGCTCACTTATATCCACGCGGGTGGTCAGACAGTAGGATGCCTCAACGACACCACCAATCTAAGATATTTTTATGGACAACATTTGAGCTTCATGAGCATATCAGGTTTGAAGATATTCAGGGAAGTTGGATTCAAGTATCAGTAACGCATCCGAATGAACGGAACTTATATAGATCCCTTTCGGAACGAAAAATTGACATCCCTTAGTGCCGCCGTACAAAGGTGATCAAAGTGGCGAATTGCAGGTTGGATGTCAAAGCCAAGAACACCTCACACTTTCAAACTATCAACACGAGCATGGGCATTATACGGTGCATGTTTATGAACAGTTCAGTTGACGAATACCTGAGGCTGTGCGTGTTGTTGGTCATTCACTTCTTCTAAGCTGATAATTATTGCCAAATAAGCTTGGGCATGCTGCGTTGGTTCAGATAGTTATGCGTGACATTTCACTGTAGTATGCGGACAGTATTTTCCAAACAGGCATTGATGTAAGGATGATCTTCAATCAAGGTTTATTGTTGCAACTGAAGGTAATTTATGCTAAGAATTCGAGGGGCGTCGTTTAGTTTATCCGTCCTTGTTGGGAATCATTAGTGTTGCGCACCTCACTAGGGTGATTTGAACTAACAAGCTGGTGGTTATCGGTGACTCGAGGAGCACTCAGCACGTGGCCATGTGATATGAATCCCCTTAGACGAAGGTTCGCTACATGCCGTTTAAGCGCGAGTTAGGCACACACTTAATGGGCTGATCTTGACTGAAGGCTTGAGTATCTATCGGCTATCCGGAGGATGAATATTCGCAATATTTGCCCCGCTGATGTTTCCCAGTAGGGATAAAAAATTCCTAAGATGCTTCTCCGCTATTTCGGCATAGATTGGCCACATTAACTTGACAAAATATGGATTGCGATTTTTATAACTCATACTCTGAAAAATAGTAAGTTGTTCTACACTTAGTTAAGTAATATGCCTCAAAAGGTAGTTGAAGATATTTTGTTACAAGTTTTTGAATCCAGTACTATAAGATAAGTTTGTATTTACCTGTAAGGGTTGAAAGTGTTGAAAAGTTTGTTTAGCATCTGGGCACACAATCGGAAGAAGCAGGCCACTCTTTTGAACATGCCGATATCCTACCCAAAGATCTTAGTATCAAGTATTATTATATGAATATTGATAATAATTCCTGCTTAAGCAATCAATTAATTGTCATAAATATATTGCCACCCGTGACCCATGATCATCAGTAAGAATACACCAAAATAGTGTTACTAGAGCATTTGAAGAAGTAAAATCTAGTTTGAGGGTTTCCTGAAAAGAACGTAGCCTTAGCGTAAGTTGAATGTTAAAACAATTTGTTGGTGGGTTTTTCAGGAGAAACGTTGTCTTCCTGATGATATAAACTGGTTGGTTTACCATCCGAAACATTTTGAACCTCAGGCCTAGTCTATATAAATAGTTCCCGTGCACCGAAGTCAGCATCAAATAGGGCCTTTGGCGAATGGAATGCGCAGTCTATTAACGTGATTATGGAAAACTCTTACTGTCCAGGAGGAGATGTATTCAAAAAGCTAACTTGAAGATCCGAAAAAATTTATCTTTCGGAAGAATGCACAGTGGTTCCATTTCACTGGGTCTACTTCAACAACCATAACAAATCGCTTGACATATTCTGTTGAGTAAGTATTTATAGCAGGATAATTTGTGTGCTTGGCACATAAAATGATCTGCCAAAAGTTGCAACCTCGCAAAACATAAGCAGCTCCGAAGGGCGGCTTGGTTTTTACCTTGCTTGTATTCCAGAAGCTAAGTGCACGAATCACCGATGCAAGATACGTCGTAATTAAAGCCATTTAAGGCGGGTGAGTGTGCCAAAATTGTTACAAGGATACTCATTAGGTTGACCGGATCTCCTCTGGAGCCAACTACTGGCCTTGCACTTTTTATGACTCACCAGGTAGTTGTAGCCGCCGGATTTCTGGCACGTTTACCTGAGAATTATTCTGAAACGAAATGTCCACCTGATATTCATAGGAGATTTTTTGTTACACTCGGGGACTAGGTGTATCTGATTCGGTTCAGGAAGTACAAAACTAGCGGTGAACTGTCAATGAGGGGGTGTTGTTGAAGGGATGTTGTGTCCATAATCGTACTTTGGTATCACAAATAACGTTCCAGCTGTAAAGTCAACGGTAATTGCTGCTGGTATCCATTTGAGCTTTTTGTTCACAGTAGGTTAGTCTATAGAAGTTAAGCTTGAGTTGTCTTTTGGCGAATTCGGTTTTCATCACAACATCGCAACACTTACCGAACTTTTGCTTAAATAAATATCGTCTGAAAATATATTTCCACGAGATTTAAGCCATTTCGGGGAGTGAATCATTGTGGAAGGCTTTATTTATTCTGGGCGTGTGAGCCGATAATTGCGAGATTGGAGTCATATTCTGGTTTTCGTCATTTCGGAGTAAAGCCGTACAAATCGTCGCAAACTTCCACTTGGACGGTTGGTTGGTACTGTTTACGAGCAGCCGAATGGCTCTCAGATGTATTTGCCTGACAACACATAAATTTAAGAACAGCATGGAGAAGGTTTAACTGATTACCAACAGAATGTGACCAAAACCATCATCCAAGTTGGTGAATTGACATACATGGGCACTGCATTCCAAATTAAAAAACACTGGATCTCTACCAGAAGGATTCGGATTTTAGTCTTCATCAGTGACGTTCATTCAGACGGTGAAAAACGACACGGGACCTCTAAACTACAGGCATTGCAATTCATCACGGAGTCATTTGCAATAGTGTTAGGTTGAAGTTTAGCATTTTAACTAACTGGGATAAAATATACGTAATCTGAGGGAACCCGTTTGTTTGTCAAGTGCCCGTCTGAAAACAATTTTGGAAACCCTCTAGGTAAAAGTTCAGATGAAATTATTAGAGATGCGGTGTAGCGGTTCATGGTCGATGAAACAGCTCAGTAAACTCCAAATCATTACTCCCCAACGGTAAAAATCACAGACGTTGCAAAAGCACAACTACTTTGAATTTATCACAAAATTGCAACAACGGAAAAGCTGATATGAATAATATTGCAATAGTGCTGAGAATCTCCACTAAAAACGATGTTAAAGGGCGGATACAATTCACACGTAGACATTTTGGCATAAATGTCAAACAAGTTGATAAAACAAGGCGTGAATGTCACTGTGGAGTAAGTTTGTTTGGTATTGCAGGAACCCACGACCCGTTTACTTACCTGTATTTTCTCGGTGTGACACCAACTCAACAGACAAAATTACAGGGCGCTACTTCAACGAGGGGAACGGTAGCTCGTTGAGCATCCTCAAATATATCCTAAATATCAACAGAACGCCCTTGTTCTCTCTATCAATTTTGGTGTGTCTTCGGTTCAGTAGGCCAACAAATGGTTTCACGTAAGCTCAACTATGCTCAAACCAACACTCGTGTCCAATATGTACAAAAGAGTTTTCCGACGGGAGTATCAACAGTAAAGTTAAGTGACGATAGCAACAGCGTTGAACGTTTCAGAGGACTGGAATATGTATAGGGAGCTACTTAAGACGTCGAACTCCAACAAGTACAAAATTTTGTGCAAAACTTCTCTCCCACTTTTGGTACTCAGCAACTAATCCTCAGACTGCCGAGCTTAGTCTGCCATAGAGTAGGGTATCGCGAAATACATTTAGCAGTGCAAATAAAAGAGCCACGTCATGAGATATTACTATTCCTTTTCATTATCAGTAATGAGGAGAAGGATATATTAAAATCTCGTCGCATTTGCCTTCTTTGCATGTTATAAAACTGGATAAAACAGACCCGACTAATCTATGGTAGTGCACTGGCTTATCGGTTCCTTGATAAAGGCTGAAAAAGGAGTTAAAATACATAGTACCAATAAAATAATTGTTTGTGTTAATGAATGAAGAATGAAACCATTGAGATCAAAACAGAAACGAAATACCTCTGTTTTTACTTATGATGTGAAACCATTTCATTTTAGGATTTTTATCCGTTAGAACGGTGCACTGTTTCACACAACCGGAGGTTTATTCTTCATCTGGTGGTGGGAACACAGTTTGCATGAAACTCCAATCATCTGGTTCTGATTGACACCGTTAATTCAAAACCGCTGCACCACCTCTATTCGTATTCCTATGTTTTCTCTGTTTCCGTTGAAAGGTTATGCTGAATGTATTAACACCTAAGTGTAAAAGTTACGTTTCTGTTCTTGGATGAGGTTAGGCATCTACTTGAGAGTATTCTGAAAATTTTTTAATGGAACATTCTATCAACCAAATCTTTTTTACACAGCGGGCTCAGACCAGCACCATTATTTTGGATGTTAAAAGTTATGTGCATCAATATTTCTTAAAAAGAGTCTTTTTAAATATATGCGAGAACAATGTATCCATTTTCCATTCCCCGACATCCATTTACAAAAATGTCACTGAAAGCGTCTGGGGAAAAACGGCTGTCCGAGTGAAATTCATCAAATTCTGACATACCGGTTTTACTAGGCTTTTTCTTAAACCTTTTTTCCTGCGCTATACTAGTCCGAAGCAAAGCTTTTACTTCATAAATAGTTGCATTCTGGAATCCGCCTTTGCTAAAGACGATGTGAGTGCACTGGCAACCAGAGTATGGCATCCTGATTAACGACTTCCCTATTGAAATAAATTCATTTATGACAGCGAGAGCGGCGGAAAACATTCACCATCCAAACGTTGCATGACATCATATATCTGGATCGGATAAAGTTTCTATCGAGCCAAAAATTTAAGAGAAGGTTGAAAAATTCAAATTTGTTCACTGTGTCCAAAAATGTGTCAAATACCAGGAAACACTGAGCGGAACTTCTGCTGCCAAAAGTACATATGGACTGTAGATCAATGGGATGCTCATGGGAATAAGTACAGAGTTAGGAAAGAAAAAGTAGGGGAGTGAGATTGTCAACATTTTTTACCTAAAGACGAATTCCAACTAACGTCTGTTATTTCAACCACAACGGTCTGGAATTAACAGACCTCGGCAACGTACACCCAATTCGCTAAATGGTTATCCATCAGTACGATCAGCCGTGGCAGCCGATTTCAAATATCAAACGCTAGTCACCATATTTTGCTTTACCTCGTATTAGTTTGACGTCTTTTTGCCATTTCTCGGTAAACGAAAAAGTTCAGAATGATTAGAAACCACTTGGTCTCCCGGACTTGAGGGATCAACCGAGGCACAGGGAAGGCTTTTTCCATACCAGTGGCTAGGAATTTAATGTACTTATTACACAGGGAGAGAAGCCCAAGGTTACCTTTCGAGAGAAAGGTTTAAAGAAGGATCAACCATTGGTAGAAAATTCCGTAAGAATCTGCACCAAACCTACGTGCACAAACAGATAGTGTCAACTTTGAGACACATTGTATAATACCAGTTCGTTAGATTGCTTTAACCCAAAGTAATACGATGAGCACTTCAGGAAGCAGAAACTGCCCCGTCTGGTTAATGGAGTCAATAATTAAGAAACAAAAGAACAAATCTTGTCCTTACGTCTTTTAAGTTATTGGTGGTTGTTTACACTCCACACCGACAGGTTAGATTATGAACCACGGTTAAGCTAATGTTTAAGGAAACCTACAGAATGACGTGGTTCACAGCAGTGTTATTTCAACAACTGGTACTTGCTGAAGAATGCTTTTGGTTTATGACGTGAGCCCTTTTTTGTACATATATGAGAGCAAACCAGTAATCCCAATTCGTAGATTAGGCCTCAAAATACGCACTTTCTTGACTGTTGAGGATATGTAGTTTTTTATGTTATGGTAAGAGCAAAACATACGTTTGTGTTTCTGTTGATATGCGTTAACCAACTTAGCAATAATGTGTCGGAAAATGTCAAAGCAGTTAGTCTAACCGCAACCAGCAAATTTGAGTCATCAACGAGCAGTGTACGCCTGGCCGTAATAGACTAAACGGAAGCAGGTATTATGAGCTGATACAAGCCAGACCCATTGCTGTCTTCCGCTTAGTCGACTACGGCCAGGCGTACACTGCTCGTTGATCGCTCAAATTTGCTGGTTGCGGTTAGACCAACTGCCCTGACATTTTCCGACGCATTATTACTAAGTTGGTTAACGAATACCAAAGCTGAGCCCGAAAACCGCTGAATATGAGCCGGAAATTTAGTCTGTCAGCGGTAAGCCGGACAATGAAAGTTAGCAGGTAAAGCCCATTTATTTGTTTCCTTCACGTCTAAAGATTATCACCAAAAAGTTTACTCGCGCACATAGATTTTGTAGCCTTTTGGCCAGTCCTGCTGAACTGAAAACCGAATCCATTTCAGTGCTTTAGATTTCCTATTTTGTGAAAATGCAGGGTGGAAGAAAGGATCAGTACATGATAAAACAGGAGGAACAAAAGCCACAAAATCTCTGCTTTTTCTGGACTCCATCTAGCCAAGTAAGTTTAGCCAATATCAAAATTCCCGAAATCACCGCATAAGTCGTCTTCTGTTGTTGAAACCGAACAGCATTCGGCAACTCATCAACATCTAGGAAAATTGGAACCCACAAATATCTACACCGAGTTTCGAATACTCACTTATTCAGGGTGGTCAGCACCGGTAGAGCACATGATATTACCTGGTATCCTAGGTGAATAACTTAGTCGGAATCTGCCAGCTCTGATTAAGGTAGTGATTTTAAACCTCCTAGATAATATGATCATTTTTTCCTTGATTACCTAGGTGCCGTCACTGTTCGTGACACGGATTGTCTACGGTATGACTGGTAACTGACTCGCTTCAAAGTCTCTCTGAGGGCGGTAAAATTTGTTGAAAAGACCCAACACTCTAAAAAAGGTATTTAACAAGATTACACATGTTATGACTGCGTATTTACTAATTATACTGATGTGACCTTGACGCATGGTCACAATTTTACCTTGTTAGGGGTCAGGTGTCTGAGTCATTCCAGGGTAAGTGCGAGTTGACCACAGACAGTTCAGGCTTTGCCTACTAGGTGGAAAGTCACGGTTTCAGTTCTCCCTTGAGATTGGTGTGATGCAGACTGTTGAGAAAACGTATTTACAGTGCACGAAGAGCACTCAAAGTCAACGCGGATTTGCGTTTTGCGTTTTGCGTGCCACGGTGGTTACAATCGTTCGGTTGTTGATCACAAAATGCTGTTAGTTTCGTCAGGTCTAGTTTGACCCACATCTCCTGGCTGTCTATGTCACTGCCCCAGTAACTCACACTTGATTATCAGTTCTTTTCTAGCGATGTCTTTGTTCTTGGGCTTCATTCTCAGATGACCAGCATGCTGCAGCTAATAGCCTGTTTTGATGATTTCCAAGGAGATATTGTAACGAACGGTTCTGCAATGGCGCAGAATATAGCTGCGCTACCAAATATTTCACTGTCGAGTGACTTTAGTTGGTCATAGCGTGTCGCTGATTCATTCCACGTCACATCGGATTACTCGTCTTTAAGGTACCCCAAATGTCGCCAGTGAGTTTACTTTGTGTCTCTTAACTGGTTATCTTTCTGTTGAGTGCAGTCAATTGACGCTGAGTCGATAGGGAAACTGCCTTTGAAGCAAGGTAGTTTTTCTTTCAATGCTCCCCTGAACCAAAGAGCTTCTGCGGTTATTAATCTTGATATTTTTAGCTGAAATATTGGCTACATTTTTTACTGAAGATACTGAAGTTGGCTTACTTCTGTAAATATGGAAGCATACGAACAGGTTTTCGACTCCAGGATATTGATTAAATGGGTCATCATTAAGCCATCAAATTGAGTGATGCTGGCGTGAGTGTACAGCGTAACACGTGTCAAATCATTTGAAAAGGAGTGTTACTTTCCGAGAATATGTTGGAAATAAAATTCTACCTCTGAACCGTGTGAGACAATCCTAGTGTTTTGCAACTGACGTTGCCGTTTTATTTGTTTCGGTAGACCCGTTACAAACACAAACGCACGAAGTAATACTGGGGGTAAATTAATTGAATGTAAATGCGTAAACGACTGACGCAAGAAAACCGGCCAACAAGGACAACGGACGGATGTTGTGTATAATTATTTCACGGGTAAACCAGCTATACGTAAAGAATTAAGAGTAGGTTATCACGATTCTTTATTGGGTAAAAGGGAGTCAGGCAGCCACCGTATAAATTCAACCAATGAATTTATGAACGCCAAACAGATCTCCCAAGTTTTATATTTGATTGCATAGGATATAAAAATAGCTACAATGTTCGCCACACCTAGGAGAAAAGAAAAGACACGCCACTTGGCTAAGTTATGACCATGTTAGGAAGAAAATCAGCTGGCTTGTGTATCAAGGCAAGCAAGATTTTGATTAGGACTAGGTAATTTTTAGGAAGGCTTGCAATAAGACAAGAGCAGGTTCCCCAATAGCATTGCCACATTTCACCTGGTAGTAAGGGACAAATTTGCTGAATGTTAATAAAGTGCAACTCAAAACGCCCTGCAACGGGAAGGACTGTGACCCTAAATAGTGCTTACTTCTGATTTTGGTTTGGACTTCGTCCATTGAGTGCACTAGGGTATGATACTGTTCCGAGGTGCACAATCTTGCAACGGGAACCGAGTGCGAATTTAGTGCAAACACTTCACAAATCGGACACAGATATTGGAAGCATTGACAATGCATGTGAAACGTTTTGGAAGAAAGTGCTCTCAACTAAAAATATTACTAGTCATTACTCCATTATAATAAAAGCCTCAAGGATGACGTTCCTAATTATTCGGATTAGGGTGCTGATCTGAGGGCTACTGCCCCAAATGGTATATCATACTCAATTGTTGCCAGAAACAGACTTTTTATATTGAACGTCTGGTAACCAGTTTCATTGGAGAGCAGTGTGGTTTGCGTAATTGAAGCAAGTGACCGCAGTCCATTTATACATTTATGTCCGCTGCTGGACCATTGTGGTAGACTTTTGCCTCATTTTATGACTTCTCTAAAGATTCAACAAAGTTGGCGGCTTACAATTGCTAACGGATCTGTATACACCCAGGAAGGGCAGAATCCCTATAACAAAGTCTATATATAACATATTGACGTCCTGCACCGATTTCATCCACCGGTTTGTCGATTTGGCACAAAAAGGTGTTTTATCCACTGTCTGGTTAAGCTTCTCCCAGAACACCTGAATGTTTGGTAGGAATTTTCTCTCCCTGGATATGAGTATCACTACAGCAACCTAACCGTGTATTGTAATAACCAATCTAACATCATGAGTCTTCAAAGAGGTAAGACATCGTAGATTATCTTGTTCTAACTATGTGCAGTGGAACGCATAAAAATGTTCCGTCAGTTGGCATGAAAACTCTGAATCATGAACTCCGTTTCAGATCAAGTGAGGTTATTGTTGATGATTTCTAGCACTTCGTTTTTGCGGATTTTTTCAACATAAGGCTTCCTTACGGAGATAAATTTTTGAAAGGATTGGAAAAATCATTTACTATGGAGTGTTCTTTATATACAGGTCAAATAATGCACTGTGGGTGTCCACTGTAGGAAGTTTCATTTGTGATACTCTTACTTACTGCTTGCTTCAAAACAATTCAGCAAAAACAAAGCTGATTTCAGTATACTTATTACAGTCATTTCCATTGTAAATCACCCACTGGAGTCGTTATTCAACCACTCTTTGCGTCCTATGTCTCATTAACTATTTCGCAGAAATGTTTACTGCAAATACACTCATAAAATTGCAATTTATGGCGAGATGGCATTGCCAGAAAGTGAGGTAACCCCCATATCAGTAAATGCGATAAGTACTTGTAACATTTTACAACCCCCGGTGAGCAACATAATGATTTGAATGCTCTTTGAATAACAAACCAGAAGATTAAAAAAAAACAATTTGTTTCACGACTGACCTAGAAGATTTGTGTTGGAATGTTTTGGAAATCAACTCTTTTGATCAGAAGGGGAAAACCGAGGAAAAACAGCTGACGTCAAGAGCGTTTTGTATAATGCGTCAGGAGTTCACATCTCAACAAATACGGTTAAATTCACATTTTTTGAAATGATTCCGATCGGTGGTGCAAAATCTTTATCGTTTAAACTGGGAAAATTAATTAAATTTGTTATGGAAAATGTTATTCAGGCAAGCAGGTGAACCGTGAATGAACATCAGCCAAGTTGATTATTCCATTATGTTATGTTGGAACGTACCAAAAGATCTACTGTACTTAAGTTGCAATTTCCTTTGGAAAATTGAGCGATTGCCAAGGGCAAATTGCTCAAGGATGATTTTAAACTGTTATTTAACACAATACCATTATAATTAATAACCTTTTCAACTCGAATAAAGAATTAGAATTTCGCCTCATTGCATACTGTATGATTGGTGAAGTTTTATTTTTTGAAACTGCGGGTTTCAGTTGCGCTTCGTTGAAATAAGTGTGCAATGTGGGAGAAAATGATTAGCCAATGGTGAGAAGGTTTGTCCAGAAAACCAAAAAGCTCATGAGGGTACAGCGTGCTAGAAAATTTTGGTTCCTCTGTTTGACAACGATTCTGTTGTAAAGTGAATTGCATAGGCCAGGGTAATAACTTTGCTAGACTAATGGTTAAACAACAGAAAACTTTTACTTTCTCGTAAATAATCGTGTTGGTCACTTCTGGCTGTTAAAAGGTATACAGATAAAAGAAATTTGGGTAGTTCACTAGCGGTTAATCTCCCTGTGATTGCAAGTAACAAGCGCATTTATAAATATCAATAAATTAAAGAAAATGATGATGCAAACATTCAGAGTGCGCAGCAAGTCATATGGGTTAGCCGGAGATGTTCGGAAATAAACGACCGGTGAGCCTAGTTCGAGTCAGTGCTTTCAGGTGATGCCATCGCTTACACAAAGACCGTAAAGTGGATCTTTTGATGAGGAGTCTCCCTCGTAAACGGCTATACATAATGAAATAGCTGGAGCGATCTGGGTTTAGTGGGCTCAGTTATTGCTGGCATGCACAGGGCCCCAAGGAATCAAAAACAAGACTGCCTACTATACCCCATACATGATACGGTCAGTTCTCTTACAGTAAAGTCACTTACCGAAAAAGTGCCCGGTTTGCCCGGAAACAACCGCGGACGTATGTTATTTATGATGTGTTCAGTGAAGGTAAGCGGTAGACGTGGCCAGCAGTCCTTTGATTCCTGATCACAGACCTTGTCCAACTTGAAATGATTGTTTATGTCTGTGCCTTCATTAGTCAAGGATTCAAGGGATTATTTTGCGGTGTACGCTTACCACTCATTGGCTCTATTTGCAGACGAATAAATGGATAGGCATTGGAAGTTTCATTTTGTTTATTTTTACCTGTCACTTTTAAGGTGATGATTTTTATCCTGTAGTCGAACAGCTTCCCCCTCAAAAACGCTAGGTTGGTGGAATTTTTATAATTCGTGTCCAGTACGCTACCTCAATAAACACTTTCGTTATTTTCAGTACATCCTACTGACAAAGGTCAAGTTCAAAGGTAGTTTTTTGGACTTGTATTGACCCGGAGTTTGGACCGTGCATTCTGGGGACAGATGCAGCGTATGACGAAGTTTTCGGAACAGTGCGCAGAGCTATACATATATGCCGCCGAAATAATAAGCCGGAAGCTGAACATTCCCTTTCAAAAGACGTAATGTACCGCAGCCTAGTACTCACATCTCTAATGATCCGTCTTCTACGGTCGACATGAGATTTTTTGGTAGCGCACGTTATATGGATGGCTGTTGGTTCACTTGCACAGATGGACTGTTTTGTTGTTCAGTTCAGTCGAGCAAACTAGCCATCATAAAACATACGTAATTAGCTACTGGTATAAGAATTTTGCATTAATGTATACTTCTTCGTTTGTATACATGTGGTAAAATTTGTGGGTCGTAGATTTGTGCTTGTCTGTCAGCGCGGCTGAGACTTTGCTTCCGTATTTTGCGACCAGGCTAGGCCAATATGAGTGCGACTGGGGCTTGCTTAGTCGACAAAAGCAGGTTAAATGCGGCTTGATCGTTAAACATGATTCACCGAGTGTCTCTAGGCTGTTCCGCTGTCCTCAGGTCCAAGACGGACGGGTAATATTTGAAACGTCGCGTAAAAGCACTGTTTTGGCCTCGACCCACAAAGTGCCTTTCGATTTATTTCAGGCAGCGCGTAAATAACTCGGTGTCTTGGTAGCTTTTTGTAGCAATCTTTCGCTACCGCTTAACATGTCTTATCCGTGTTTCTAACTGTTCATGCCACTTGGGATACCATAAAAAAACGACCGTTTGAAGACACTTAAAAATTCTGGCATACTGTCGGCGTTCCCTAGTGTCTAGACATTGATCAACTCTTCCCGACAGAAACTACGTTCAGTGAATATTGCATAAGGCTAGGTAGGGTCATTTAAACGAAAAAAATGGAAGTGGTAAGAGACCATTCGTCTCTGATGTGGGATAAGATTAAAGGGAGTAATCCGCAAAAATATGACTTACCGGCACAGTCACCTGCTTTAAAACTTCCCCAGCGGTAATATTATGGCCAGATTAAGTAAAGGTTTTCCCACTGATACTTCGTTCGGCAGTTAAAATTCAGAAGCAAGCTTAATTTTTGGCAAATTCCGTCTGATTTTCTAACATATATAAAAAAATCTCATTTTTACATTTTTCCCGGGGTTCGGAGCAACTAAAATGAATATACTGACCCTGTCAAGTAAAATATAGACTACCCACTAGCTTGGTCCATCCGTCATCTCAGATGTATGACCAAGAGCCTAGATTTTCCGTCAGTCCGACGCACGAGATAATGAAATATGTGACTGGGCTTGATCAAGTTTCCTTAGCGTATCTAGTAGCATATACGGCAGGCAGCATCTCAGTCCCATATCTCCTGTGCTGCGTAAAAAGTTGGATAATCTACCGGCGGGAGTATTTTACAGTTTGTTCATAGATCTGCTAGCAGCGGGATTGCATTACGACATCACACCTCAATTGGTGTAACTTGCTATTGAACTGTAAGAGAATTTTTACAAGATGATATGTCAACTCTTTTCGGTATTTTGACACAAATACTGGACTAACGTGTACGGTGAACGCCAAACTGGCCTCAGAGAAAAGTTTTTGGAGTCCTGGGTGTAGAGGTTGGATGAAACGGACTGTTGGGTCATTCATAGAGCCATCTTACCACTGATAAATATTTGAGACGATTTGTTTTATGTAAACAACGATTAGTTCTATTGACGAATTAGACAATTACAGAAAATGGATTCTAATGCAGCCGAACTTTTCAGTGAAATATAGTCCTATCATCAGTGTAAATATACACATGGGTTCGATGAAAATATCTGGATAGCCTATCATATGTTCCGATTTTTTGGGGCTAACCCTGTAATCTTCATTAGTCTTGCACTTGTTCACCATCCTGGATGTATGTACGGATAAATTACATATGGCTAATTAAGAAGGTGGTGATGGCAGACTCAGTAGAACTAAAAAATGCATCTCTTAGATTTGCTTTCTCTCTCAGTTTGCAGGTAAGCGTTAAAGTAAGACAGACAGAAATTCGGAGATTAGTCTTTGCGGATTGGTCCCAAAAGGGGCAACCTGGGTTGCAAGTGTTCCGAGTTTTTCCACCAACCTTATAATTTATGTCATATCAAGGAATTTAATTTGGTTTCCCGACTATCCTCTCAATTGAAAAGCAGGAGGGCTATTGTTCAGCAAGTTCAGTAAAAAGTGTTATGCATGATAGTTTTATCGGAAATCCAGTAACACCATTTTTAGTTTATAAATGAATATTTATGTGAGCAAATGGTCAGACCTTCGACGAGGATCGATAAATATTCAGATAAAGCATTTAGCCTATTTGCCAGTGGTCAGTCAATTGAATAGGTCTGCAGCCGGTTAAGAACAAATTTCACATTGCCAGCTAATCGACAGATGCATTCTCCTAAACTTCACGCACAAAGGCTTTCGACCATAGGTTCACTTATAGACCACCTGTATGCCAACCGGATTGCCCTCAATAAGATCTTCATGATATATTCGTAATGCACTACTCATAAGTTTGCTGAAAATTCTTCGACAGACCACGACTGGTTTCACCCTTCTTGGGGCTCATCAGGTAGACGCAGTCCCCGAGTTTCCGTCAACCTTATGTTCTACTTGAAACTAAATTGCACGGAATTAGCGAAATGCACTCATTTGCAAATAAATTTGGTTTTGCGAGAGATCCACCTGGAATCCAGCTGAATCTCTCGTTCATGATGTTTCCAGGCAACTGAATGTGCTGCAGCAGGCAGCCTCATGTTTCAGTTGCTACGATATTCGAGATATCGCGATACATGTATATTCGCAATGCAAATGAGTGTATCTTGCTAATTTTCATGATATGTTATACTCATGAGACTGTCGCAAGAGTGCGCCTTGCAAATGACTGGTTCCGCCCTGACAACCGTTTGGTGATTATTGTTAAGGAGAGTTTTACCTCTCAAGTACGGTTATGGGGTATCCTGGCACCCGACTTGTTATGTACTGTATTGTACCGTCCTGTAACTATGGTCTTGCTTTGTACAGGTTGGTATCATGTCAGTCGTTCAAGACAATGATGATGTCAACGAAATTCAGTCGTAAACATTGTTTAATACTAGGAGGACTCCATGATTAAATTGAAATCAAAACAGGGCGCGTTGGGATTTGGTTTTTTTGCTAAACTATCTGCGTAGCCGAATTGCGGTATTTTACACGCCAAAAAATGATACCGTGCTTTAACATAGACTCTCATATTATAAGCATAAACATAATTAAATTATATGTGGCAGTCACAGAAGTTTACTGGAGAGCACAATATGTGAAAGGGGCCTGAAGTGAATTTGGTTGAGCCACAAAGCTAAGCTTAAACTGTGCTCACTGTGAGTTACTGGGCATTACAAAGGTAACGACCAGTTTGTTCGCTAAACCCTGAGTAAATTCCAGACCAGGCAAGTATTATTTCAACTGTTGAAGGTTAATACAATCTGCACAAACTACATAAGTTTCATATGTTACAACATAGAAGGTTTCTCAGTAGGGAAAGTCAGAAAAGACGTCACAACTGTCATCACTAGTAACCTCAAAAAAGTAGTTCACTGGTCGACTTGACAACGAACACTTAATACGTAGGAAGTTGGAATTATGGCAGCCATTATGATATTAAATAAAACTTGAAACATAAATTTTATAGACTCAAAATTTACATAAATCTTCATTGAGGGAAAATAAAAATAGACGACTTCTACTAAGCTCACTAAACAATGCAGAACAAGTAAGCGTTTGAGTTGGACGCTTGCCTTAATCACTGAATCGATAGGGAGTTATTAACTTACCCAAGAAAAAAACAGCGTTATTCTTTACGAACTTCAATTAAAAAGGCACCGCGGAAAATAGCGCCAGTAGGACGATACGGTTGATGCTTTAGAGACTTGCAGATTCTCTAAAAGTCGTCCGGTCGCTATGAGTACACGCAATTGTATCATCGGTTTGGAAGGAAATCTGTTTGTTTAATAAATTTAACTGCTGCACAAGGAGGGCAAAGCTAAGCTGTATGTTTTTGTTTGATCTTGTCCATGCTAAAAGCTAACGCAGGTGAATGAAGTAATATATAATAATAATAATAAATGAATAATAAATAATAAATAATAATAAAGTAATAAATAAAGAACAAGACAGCTTCTCACTTCAGAGACAAACTAAAGATACGGATCAGAATTTTTCCGCTCAAACGACTCAGTAATGATAATGAATCTACGTGTGATAAATAAATTGCGGCTTCTGGCTGGAGATTTTCAAAGTGTCTTGACCTTGACAATTATATGTACTTATATGTGTATGGTTCGGTTGCAGAGTCAACTAGGTTGAGAAGACCAACAATTCAGGAGAGGCTTCCATATTAACTATGCAGTCTGTGTGAGAGAATATATTTCGCAACTTCGAAAAACAAAGATAGTTCTTCTCTGCAAAAGAAAACAGGCTTCTGTGCACAAAGAGCGAAATTGTGGCTCATATTCCGTCCAGTCTACTAGTCACCAAAGAGCACATTTCGGAGAATTCAGAATATAGCTGGCTTACTACTTGCCGAATGGCAAGAAAATTTTTAAACGAAACTTGTAGCCTCATAAAATCGTTTTGCAATCCGTCAGTACTCAGATCACCAAAGCATTTCGGTTTGCCCTACATGAGTTTGAATGACTACACAGACTTGTAAATCATATCAGACTGTCTAGTTGACATGAATGCCCGAAAGAGGAAATACGGAACTCCCTCCGGTGAATTCAAAGTGCTGAAATGAGGGAAAGAAGCTTGTCTACCTACACCCAATTTTCTTAAGCCCTGTTTATCCACCGTTTAAGCAGAAGAATTTTGCCACTGCAAAGGCCGGTTGGACAATCACACAGGGACTATATTACAGTTCAGCAAGTTCAGGTTGCTGACGTTTGGGTTTGGTTTTCACATTTTTAAGCTTATTTCTATATGGATTTCGACGACCTTGCCAATACACCATCCGTGGACAAAATGCCTAATAAGGAACCACATGCGCGAAAGTCAACACGGCGTTTGGCTGCCACTGGATGCTTCTCTGAGGAGGTCATCACTTGTGAAAGGGCACCAAGTTTGAAGTACACCGAGCTGTTGTGCTGTCTCTACTGCTGTACGTGAAAAATATTTGAATATGCGATTTCTTTCATTTTGCAATCACTTTCTATGGCAATTTTTGCGCAAAATCTTTCAAATCATGTAAACAGACCGATTTTGGAACATCAGGTTTTTAAGTGAAGTCTGTTGCAACACTTGGTTTACTAGTTGGGTCACGTAAGACAAATTGCTGGAACTAGCTTTCCGAATTAAATTGCCAACGGTCGGATAATCGGGAGCGTCCAAAAGTTGTTACTGGGACAGTATGTAAGCAGCTTTTATAACTCAGCTTTCATTTCAACTTATTGGGGTACCTTGAAGTCAGCAGGAAAGTCTGATGGGAGCTGTTTACAAAAACGCGAGGAAGTTTTCATGTATGGCGTGTTTAAAAGCTATAAAAAAGCAACCTATGTGCGGGAAGACAAACCCCTTCACTTCAGCATGAAGTACATGGACCTGCACGGAATGTGGAAGGACATAGTTTTTGAGTTGATAGGTCTAACTTACTTGTCTGAATACTGAACGCAAATAGGTAGAACCAATGTAAAATTGTTTCATTTTCTACGCAGTATATGTCGTGTATATTTTTATTCGGTTAGTGGTGTCATAAAAAAGTTAGCAATCGGTGTCCTAATGGACGGCACCCTGAAAACTTTGCGCAGCACCATATCGTAGGATGCAGTATTAAAAGAACCGACGGGTGATACAAGCACCGCAATGTTAAGAAATTAAACGATACCGACGCGCATTGTTAGGCAATAAAGTTTTGACCAAATGATGACCCACAAAAATCTCCTGCGTTTCTGATTGGCGATCTTTTTCTCCCGTGTTCACATCGGAGACAAGAACCTTCATGTAGAACCGCTTTTCATTTTGCAGAAATCTCTCTGGGAATGAGTTAGTGTAGGTGGTTCAGCCACAATGCAGCAGCATATGGCTCCTTTTCGAAGACTAGCCAGTTACAATCTGATATGTGATATTCATACACATAGGGAGAGGTAAATAATAATAAGATAGCGTGTCGCGCGGACCTTTTCTAAAACCTTTTGCGAATGGACAGAAATGTCACCTTATGTCCTCCTTTTGTAACGTCTACATTCCAGCACAGTATACTTGTGTTAAAACGGACCGTTGGCCAAGTTCTTTTATAGTTTCCGTAAGGATTCATGCAAATTCTTTAATGACACACAAACACAAACATGCCTAATCATCCGGAGGCGATACTCACAAGGGTAGCGCACTTTGGAACCGTCCTACTTGGATGTAAGTAACTATTTTTAAACAACCAGTGAAGAACATGACAACACCATTATTTTTCTAAACCCTTCAGCATATGGATGCGCCTTTACAAATACATTCTAAATTGTGGGTTCGAAAGCGCTGTCATGCTCCATCCTTCACGAAGAGCTGACACATATACTGGGGTGAGTCTGCTAAAATGCAGAGCAAAACGGTATGCTTCCAATGCACCCATACTGCCTTTTCATCTTGTACAACCGAAATAACTAGTTATAGGCAGGTACCTTCGACTATACTTAAATCGTATAATGCGGGGAATGTGAGCGTTATACCGAAATAAAACAAATTGAGGGATGACACTAACATTATATTTTTAAACGAAATGCTAGCATATACTGTGGCTCCGTTTTGCTTTCGCCGGATTATGACTTCCAGCAAGCCCCTGCGTGTTATCCAGGATGATTTCTTTCCTTTGGTTTAATGATGGACTCGTAGGTACTCATTCAGTGACACATTTAGTTTCACGGATAATTCATTACAATGATGTAGGATGTTCATGTGTCCCGCTGACCCCCAAATTTTCTGACTGAGAAGCTGGATCCTTTTGATTAGTCCGGTATCTTATTTCCCTAATAAACGGTCTTAGCGACCAGCCGACTGCAGATTTCATTGACACCGCTCACAAGTTGACAATGGCTTGGATTTATTACCCGATGGGTGGCAGATATCTGCCGTTATGTTCGTGTTTTCAGGTATTTACATTGCAGCGATTACTTTGCGTTTTGAGTAAGCCGTGGAGGACGGAATCGCTTACGTGTTTATTGGTTAGCTTTTCTGTCGGACAAAAGACTTCGACGAACTTAAGGTGTTTTTTTATGAAACGGTGCTTGGGTGATGTCCCAAGCAAACTGATGCCATCCTCGTCCTTATGGCAGAAAATAGTGATATGGGGCCTGTCTTGTTCTGTCAACCTCATCCTAGCATAGTCTGGACTCCTTCCGTCCGATCTGCAGATTGTTTCTGCAGGAATTTCTTCCATTCTTGCAAAGGGTATCTTCTGGTTTTTCATATTTTGAAACTGACTTCCTCACCATTTTTTCAAGTTTCTAGATATGCTCATTCTATGCGGTCATTTTATTTTTCTTCCGCGTACGATTGCGTGTGGTGGCGGCACCGATTGATTTTGGTAGGGTTACTCTAGATAAAATTCTTCTTTTAGATGAGTTTGTGCTCCGTTTTTTCAAGAGACCAAGATATGTTTCTTCCGAGAGTTCCGTTAAAGATTCTTCGGCTATCCAGCAGAGTGGTACTGTCACCTCTGCAGCATTAAGGTTGATAATTACCCTATAGACAAAGGTTTTAGTTCTACCTAATTTCTTACCTTCCTAGAATCTTGAGAAGCCACGGTTCATAACAAATATCAATACACACCGACGAAATGTTTCACCCGCTTACGTTATTCTTTCAGTACATTCTGACTGGAAGTTTATGGTAACGAGATAATTAGGCGTGATGCAATATTTTGAGGACTTTTGGGAACTTACTTGGTCAAGCAAATTGCAACCAATATTATTGTTTCGCACGATCTTATTTCAACGACTAACTCTAGGCTTTCTGTTTTGCTTTATATAGACTAGAAAACGTGCTGGTTTGTCAAGGAGAGAGCATGTTTTGTGATTCCATTTGTCAAGAATGATTGGAATTTTCTCTTTTTCAGCCTTTGGAACATTGTTGGTTTCGACTCTTTTAGGGCTGTCTATTGCTTAGTTTACTTCACTGTAAGGAGCAAAGTATGTCCTATTTCGGGCAACAGAAAACACGGCAGCTTTGTGCATCATTTCCGTGAGACCTCTGCTGACGGAGCTAATTAAGAATCAAAATATGTAGCTGATATATAGTTCAGTTTGGGCTTCCGCTTTTAAGTACAGAGAATACAAATACGGCGTTCTTACATGGATATAGTGCGCATTGAATTTACCAGATATGATGTTTACAATGAATTCTAGATCTCAATGGGTTTAAAATCACTTACTGATACGGTTGACAAAGCGAAGGATTGTGGTGCAACAGGAATATACTAGCAAGACAAGGTTACTTCCTAGGCGGAAGCAAACAAAATGGAAGCCACTAAGTCGTTTAAAATGGCGTAGGCAACGGGCATTTATATAGACACGAAGTAACCATGGTTTCCGGGAATCCAAGTACAGCGAAATAATGCATAAAATATTGGCCATTCCAAAGGGAAAAACTGAGCGCCAACTACATACGACAATCTCTCTGTACATGTCGTTTAACGTGAAGCGCTCACTGCACTGAGAGCAAACACTCAATTAATTTTGTTGGTGGAGAATCTGGATCCAATATTATTCTGCTTGGCGCTGGTGACAGTTGGTCACTCAAAATTTTCGCGTGGCTTATCAAGAGAAATATTAGTCAATCATGTCGGTACTCTGGCCGAGGATTGTGATTTCGCTCTTAGATATCCCGATAGACATACTGACGGACATTCTCGCAACTACACGAAGTGAAAAGGTACAATGAGTTGGAAACTTGACACAGTGAGTCGTTTGCATAGTGTAGACCTGCGAGTTATTTAGAAAGTTGGTTGCGAGCTTCAATAAAACTGTTCGTTTTTGTCAAAAACATCAGCAAAATTCCTGAAGTAGGTCGACAGATGGCATTTTCTCTTTGGATTTGAGAAGAGTCCGCTTAATTTTACCAACAACACGTTGAAACTGGTCACTTAATTTGGAATGGGGTGGTGGTAAAAGGAATTACTCGTTCTCATGGCAACTGTAACAGTCCTCGAATGGACCTCAGTTCTCACCCATAATAATAATGGGATGATGATTTAGAACAGACCATGTCTTCTCAACATCTGAGGCAGGATATATAAAATGCCGGAGGCTGACGTGTTTACCCACGGTACGGTCTCTGGCGGTTTCAACAGAGCGTTAGGGGCACCAGTTTTGTACTCCCCTTGCAAAGTTCCACATACACGACGCATACTTGATCTCATAACAAATTGAAAAAACAGGTGACAGGTTGTGCGGATCTTTATTGGTACGCCGACGTCGTGAGCAACGGTTGACAAGAATGAATAAATGCGAATCTATATGTGATTTATAGTCAAAGCTGTTGGTTGTAGGCTTTGTCCAGATCATCTTATGATGCCCTCACTACACAGACAGCGCAGCACCACAAAATGATTTTCCAACAAAAGACAGCTGTACACGATCTTATCAGAATCCCGATAATAAAAAGGCTGCTAAAGATCGGTTGTAGGAGACGTGTTTAGCCAACATACCCGGCACCATCACGGATAGTGGACTCTCTTGAATGCCGAAGCTGTCGACAATAAAGTCGACGATAATTTTGTTTTTGTCTAAAGTCGTGTGGTGGCTGTTGTGGTCGTATAGTATATTCGCTTAGTGAAGTTCAATGGTGATTCTGGAAGGGAGAGAACCCAACGCTGAAAATGATTTGCGCTGGAACGCAAAATTTTGGGTAAGACTTGGATGACTATTGCTCGTTGTTATTCGAAGTGGCAGATCGGTCGAACGTTCGATGGATGAAGCAAATAAAACATACACGAGAGTCTACTTCTAGATTTTCCAGTTTCCTCCTTTTTTTGGGTCCTGATGTATGCATGATCAACTTTTAGTATCCGCTCCAAAAGATGTGGAGAACGACAACATTGTTGCTGCAGCCTGAGACACGGTTGTCAGAACGACCAACAATTTTTGGTCGTCAGTAGCAGTTTAGATGTCAGAAAGCACAGTTCTTGGATGTGTTTTTTACACAACGTATTTTAGTAGTATACATAATATTTTGTAAGGATGGTAGACGCAATACTCTGCTCATAGGTTTGTTATAACTCTTCGACAGCCCACGACCAGTTTCGCCCTTCTTGGGGGCTCATCAGGTAGACACAGTTCCTGAGTTTCCGTCAACCTTCCGTTCTATCTGAGCCTCAATTGCACGCAATTAGCGAGAGATTTAGCCGGGTCACAGGTGAGTCTTACACAAAGTCAAATTTGTTTGCAAATGAGTGTATTTTGCTGACAGTGGACGCAGCTGTTTAGCCTCAAGGAAGAGCTACGCGCCGAAACACGTTTATGTCCTAAATTTACTGGACGATCCGCATGTTCTTGGGCGTTAAACTGTCATCGGGAAGTTGAGAGTGAATTCGATACATCGAAAGAGACTTGAAATACTGGTACTTTTTAGGACCGAGTTGGAAAAGGTTGTCCCGAATGCACTTAATTACTACGTCAACCCAACTGGGAAAGGCTACTAAGAAAGCCGACAGTGACCAGCACATTTTCCTGATAGGTGGGCTCATTTAAGTATCTAGCTTGGATTGAAACCCTGCAGTTTCTAGGAAGCAATAAAAACTTTCTTAACATTGAGCGGCAGACGAGTGAGTTAGCAAACACTGCAGTGAATTGATATTTAACACCAACCATGACCTTGGCGCATCATCAATCTGTAGATAGAGTCAAGCTTGGAGAAAACGGTCACTGGCTAGGATTGTCAACAATTCGTTAGGCACCTAAACGGACTAACTCTGCTGCAATAGAGCTGCGGTGATGTTAGTTAAGAAGGTAGACCAACGCGTTTGATTTCTTTACCATGACGAATGACATTACCACTGTGAGCATCCGTGAGTATTTGAGGCTTGGCATCATTCCGTTACAAGGAGGCAAAAGTATTTGATAACTAGTAGCGAAAGACTTACTTATCACCTGATGAGTGAGAAAAACTTTTGAAGCTGAGCAGTGTCTAACAACTGGTTTAAACACCACTTCAGAACACTTGATTTTGTCGGAGAACGATATGTGGATGCCCCAGTGGGTCAATTAAAATAATTGGGAAATCATCAACCTCTGTCATGTGAGTCACTTAGACTCCAGGTGGTTCAGATCCACAGAGCCCGCGTATAATGAACCATGGAATGGCAATCCTCCAAAAGTGACGGAAGAATGAATTTCATCGAAAATTTTTAAATAATGGTAACAGGGAGCGGCAACTGTTCGAGAAGCTTGTTGGACTGAAGATTAAGAATGCATACATCAAAGCTTCTCAAAAGCAGTGACCGAATACAGCCAAACTAGGTGACCATTGAGCAGGTCTGTGGAATATTTTTGGCAACTTACCGTATTGAGCTGAAATGCTGAGCGCAACTCAGGGTGGAATTCACGCGACTGGAGTTTGATTGAGGCCTGGTAAAGCCAAGGCGACGAGGTTGCTTGTGTTGGTCGATAGCTGTTGAGATCAAGAGATTGCTTTGACGGTCCCGATGTTGCTTATAAGGGAAGAACCTGACAGAGCACCCTGCTGTACAGTGCGAATCTAAGAGGAGGGCTACTTCCGGCTGTCCAGTCGATTAGATTAAAGTTGACTCGTAACAAAACGCTTTATCTGAGGTAGGGTGGATCACAGTTAAACGACCTAGAGAATTTGGGAGTTGAGTGGACCTCATGAGTTCCAGGCCAACACCAAGTTTAGACATGCTTTAGATTAATCCCGTGCTAATATGTTTCCGGAATGGCTATGAGTGTGACTGCAGAGCGACTGAGCAGCCGCATTAAACATATGCATATTTAGATCATTAGATTGTGCGCATAAAACTGAAAGGCCTGAAGATCACGTTAGTAATGACTACGGGGTTTTCGCTTGCGCTGAAAGATGCTATATTGCGCTGGGAAATCGCTTGCTTGTTGGTAACAGGCTTCAGGCAATGATATTGCGCTCTGAATACCAACGCTAGCTCTCCAAACCTTTTCTTCCAGTGATGCAACAGAATGGTTTAACCATTTGTTCTATAGTTTTGATGAAAAATTCCATTGCAGCACTTAGTCAGCTTTGCCCATCCAGGATTAACGATCGGTGACATGATTTTCCGTAAATCTAGTGCACTGTAACCTCACCCCAGAGGAAATAAAACCAGGTCGGAAAATTCATCATAGCCCTTGAGCCGCCATGCTATTCCAATGTTGTCCAACTGCTGCGTGAGGCCTGGTGCGGGAGGTGTAGATACAGAGATTATGAGCTGAGTAGACATCTCTGTAGTTTGGATTTTTATGCAGTTGGGCCCACTGAAAGTAGGCGGACGAAACAATCTAGTCCTGAAAGCGTTATAACTAAAGTGCTTAGGTGAGAACCGGAAGGCAATTCGTAGCCTTGACACGTGCCCACTTCTTACGTTAAACGGGGGAAATGAGAGGATTAGATATTTCGAGGAGGGATTCAGCTGCCCAGACCAAAAAATGTTAAGGTGACAGAGAAGCCCAAAGCAACAAAGTGAAACTGGTCACTATAGATCAGAGTACTGTCTTTGGTAAAGCACGTCAGAGCAAAAAGACGCACAAAATAACAATCGCCAATCCGGAATCATAAACAAGACTTGAAAATTTTAAGGTTCCTGAGGATGCTGACATTCCAAACACTACGGTTGCGGGCATTCATTGTTTTTGGAAACATTTTTGAGGTTCCGCAAATAAGACACTTGGTCTAGCTATTTGTGACTCCATGTCGACTCTTTGGTCAGTAATTAGAGCGCTGTCCAGAAGGCGTAATCTGCGTGAGTTATGTTTAATTTTTTGCATATAAAGGACGCACTTTATTTAAGTCTATGTGTCGTCCGTAAACGGAAGACTATGGAGAACACACTGTGATCCAAAAGAAACTCAATCAGCGAGGAAGTGTTCATAATAATAAGAAAGACTAGACCTTTCTTCCTATATACTTCGGAAACAAGTGCAAGTTGTTTCTGCACATCTTCTGACAGGCCATTCTACACACGCTACACGTTACACAGACACCTATCTGTCAACATGTTTGCAGAAGCTTTCTTTCTAATCGTCGGATCTACCGGGGCAGACCCTCATAAGGGATTACGGAGTGGTAACGAAAAACACGGTTTCGGCCACACATAATACGATGCGTATCGTCTGGCCACCTCGATAACACTAGTTAAATCATACAGTCGTACAGTCAATCTGCTCCTGAAATTAGTTGAAGGATGGCGAACAGTAAACTACGAGCAGCTAAAAAAATTGCAACCATTTATATTAATTTGAACGAGTTTCTGGGAACAACGGTTTTGCCTGGGGATAAAAGTATTGTAAATATATACTGGTGTTATATTCGAGGTGAAAGCAAACAGATATATATATGCCGAGACAACTCTTAATTTCGTGTTGTGCTATGAAACAGTCGTTTTCAAAGGTCATCAATGTAATATTCCAGAGGGTAGTATACTTTATGTGAAGTACTATAAATTATAGTTTGTATGGGGCACAATTGTAGTATTGATTAATAAAGTTGCTCTGATCAGTGTCAAAACATCTTAAACAAATGTACAGCATTGGGTATACCAGAAAACGGGAATTTTACAATTAAAATATTAAATGTGTACACACTTTCAAGCGAAATCAGCTGTCATCCTGAGTTTCGAACTTTTCATTTCCCAAGATTTCCAAAGATATTGCTGACTTTAGTGATTTTGCTGTTCACATGGACTTCTAAAATAAATCTTCTGCCCGAGGTATTTATAGTGTTCTGTGACTCAAAAACGGTTTGGGCTTATCGTGTTAGTCTCATTGAATGGAGCGTTGCAAAGACAATCAACCTAAGCGTTTCGGTTACAAACTCTAGACGAACTGCCTGTGTACACAGTAGACATGAAATGGAAACTCATGCTGCTATGCTGTGAGGCAATGAGAACAATTCTTTAGGTCTTATTTTTTGGTTGTGCTGCAGGTACTTCAATCGGGGAAAACATCCAGCACCACCGACTACGACGGCTCGGTCATGTGCTACGCATGCCGAAACACCGTCTACCGAGACGAGTGTTGTTCTCCGTGCCTCCTTCAGGATGGCGCAAACCGCGAGGTGGACAACGTATGACTTGGCAGAAGGGCGTGAAAGAGATCACGAAGAGTTTGGGTGTTGTTGGTGTTGTACGCCTTCCAGGATGGGGCCCCCGTGACGCCGCCTGTGCTTGGCTGGAGACGTTGTAAGCAGTGGCGGCTAATCGATGTCAGTGGCGGCCGTGCTGTCAGTTTCCTTCCAGATTGCCTGATTGAGCGCTTGGAGGTGTAGGCACCTCAGAACGCTTGACATAGGCCAGCACTAGGTCCCCTCCCTCACCCACTCTTATCCTCTTCTTTTCACTCTAGGGCTTTAAATATAATTAGACGAACCTTATGGTTGTACGGCAGTGAAGCATCAGTGTTAACACTGCTGTTGCTGTCTTTAATGATGATGATGATTTTTTGGTTGAACAACTGGTTGAATTTTTTGGAATGTTTTGAAGACGAATTATTGTTTCTAATTCACTTTCACGATACACTTGGCTCCATTGATATTTTTATTAGAAATTTCTTGGCCGTTTCTCATTTAAAATAGAAGAAGTTCTCAAATTTACCAAGGAAACTATACATTCAAGTATTGTAAATCGGATATGGCATTTGAGCTAGACAAAGCTTCCATCTGCGGTGCATTGCGTAAGTGGTTCATCACGCAGAAGAGTTCACGCTTGTAAACCATTTTCCACAAACAAAAAGGCTTTGTGCTTCTGACCAAATCAGACTGCTTCTGTAAACGGCTGTGAGTGCAGAAGAACACTTGAAGATAAAAAATAAGGCGGTTATGTCTAAGCGCTTTGGAAAGTTTACCAAAGCAGCCTTTTAGGTCAGCTGAGAGGAGGCCCAAATGACCCATAGAAAATCTCTCTAGAACCAACTGGATCAAGGCAGTGAGTAAGTTCAGTAATCACGTAAAACCACTGGTTGTCAGAAATGTTTGTCCATTTGGAAGGGGAAGTGACATAGGCGACGGTGGTAGAATGAATGAGTGGTCCGGACACTATCTGTAACTTCCACAGTCCAAGAGATCAGGTTTATGTATCTTCGTTCATGCTTTCCTATCCGCATTCTGCCATTGTTTATCCATTAGAAGTTCTGGATCATTTTGCTGTATATGCGATATCCATTTCTGTTTGATGACCTATCTCAGTCTTTCTCTTTAGCAAGTTTATCTCACCAGCGGTCTTCACCTCCGCTTTATCATGTTCCGTTTTCTCCGGGCCAGTTTTCTCCATCGTTTTAAAAATCCTTTCGATGTGACAGTCGGTGATGTACGATCCGACGATAAACGGTTCCAGTTAACTCTACTAGGATTTCACTTGTTTTCCCGTGATTTGTTACGTATTTCTCCGCTGATTTGTGCAGCCACCCTTAGTTCGCTTATTCGTTTGAATGCAAACAAACAGCCCTGCAACTTTGCACGCCAGCCGACTGAACGACTTTCAGAAATGAGTCAGTAAGGGAACACCAAATTCTTAGTTGCATGCCCACAAAATTTGACGTAGCTGCATTACGAGTGGTGTTTCAGCCGATCAGACATCTGGCATTGTTGTGAGATAGAGTAAAACAAGGGAACCCGGCTACGAACACGCAATGAAATCTTGTGAACCTTGATATAACCCCAGACAATGGCCCCAACAACCACTCCGTAAATGCACTACTCCATACACACACAGTATGAGAAAAAGGAAAACAACTGCCCTACACCATTGATTCCAACCATCTTCATACCTCCTTTGTCACTCCCGCTTAACAGTACTCCTCTTGGTATTCGGCATCCGACCTCCGACACCTAAAACAGAGTTAATCGGCTTCGAACGTTTTTTTTTTCAGCTGAAAGGGAAAGGCATCCTAGTCGCCCTGTGGATAGTTGTTCAATTTATTCCAGAATTCAGCATACTAATCATGCTTTCGCGTGATTGGAATTGCAGAACCACATGATTAAAACAGGTAGACAGTATCGATTTCAATTCTGGAAAGTAAAACACCCAGTGAGTTCGCAAGTGAATTATTTATTCAGAACAAGTGGGATGGGTGAAGGCAAAGGGACCAAGATTTACGAATATCAATGTCAAGTTGTCTGATAAGACTCACTTCATCACATCAACAAAAAGTAAACACAATTCTGTAAGACTGATCAGCTGGTTGGATATCCTAGCTCATGTATAGTTTTCCTCCTATGTCCCACTACAGCAAATTCGGTATACCGGCATTGTCATTTGACAACATATTTTTCCTGAAATGAAAGTAAAATGAATATATTAGCACGGAACATTGTCACAATGGATGTGGATATCAAATGTCAGTGCATAACGCTATCAAGCGAACAGAGTCTTGAGTAGCTCAGCAGCGGATGTAGGTTATTGGAAATGATTGGTATGACAGACTGGACAACAGACATTTTGGACATTCGGGCAACAAGGAAACCTGGCACCCGAGTGTTCAGATGTTGCATCTGTCCCAGTGAATTTCAGGCAAGGAACTGCTCAGGAAATGCTTGCATTTCAGTTTCATTTATTTGTCAGATTGACAGACATTTATTAGCTGTAAAGGGTGCGGCTTACATGCCTTTGAATTTAACTGTGATGCTTCCGGACATTCGCCACTGAAAACTTCTAAGAAGCCTTTATTTGTTTTCGTGCGCGCAGACAATTCAGATTATCAACTTCACTGTGGCGCGTCGCAAATTTTCTGACCAGCCCAGGTGGGGCTGGAGTGCTACACGGGAGCATCTACATATCTAGCTGTTGAAAACTTCTAAACCTCTAGTACCTTCAGCATTTGAATTATTCAGTGTAAACACCATGTGGCTTGATTAATGTTGCGAATATTTTGTTCCATGTTTCCCTGACATAGAGAGGCTCCGAGAAACTGACAGCGCCAATGTACTTTGCAACATTAGAAGCTTGGCAATGCTTTGAAGCCGATGATGCACAATTTTTATTTGATTGTGATCCAACAAGGTTAAGTTACTTAATACTGTTTTAGTGTGGAACAAAACTAAGGTGAAGATTTTCTGGGGTGTTACTACGTCAGTCACCAATGGGCGAATAACATTAGATTAAGCCACAAGTCTGTGGTCCAACTGAAGTTGCACCCACTCCGCTCCACCCTCTGTCTGTATTTCAGCCACACTCTCTTTGTTCATTATTGTATTTGGTATACTGTACACTGAATGGTTAACGCAGTAATTGTGTTTCCTAACAGCAGGATGATCGCAAAACTAATACCATACATACCATCAGACAAGCCAAAAGCTTCTTGAGGTCTGTGAGAAAGATAGCACTTTCCGAAATTTGATGATATGATAGAACCATAAAGTTCTTGCTTCTATGGGCACCGTGAGTGTATCAGGTGAATTAGGTTTTGTTAATGAGAGCTTACTGCAAATTAATTACTTGTTTAGTTTACCTCTAGAGATATGCTTGTTGCATTCGTTCAGCAAACCAATTGACAAACGAAATCCCTCCAATAATGCAGTAATATGGCATCTGAAATTAGCCCGTAAACAACGACAGACAAAGAAAGGACCTAATAGAGGCTTTTGAATTATTGTGCAATTTGTGCGTTTATTTCGGGAGCAAAAGCATCGCTGGTGTTCCTATCAGCATATTTACAAATACAGCCCGCTCTAAACGTGAATAATAAAGGAGTTTGAAAGTTTTAGTTTCCAGGGATTATCTAACATAACTCTTGATTCGTCCGCGCCATTTAGTTAGAATATGAGTTTCATGGGACGGATCATGTCTATTATTTAAGATTCTGGAGGCCTATTTTTGCTAAAAATTGCAAATACGTAGGCCTTTTCCATAATCACCGGGCATTGTTTGAACGCACTTCAGCCCTGCTCATCATTGCATCATCGGAGCATTTTATTATTAGAGCTATAGTCATTGTCACAGCCATAAAGTTAAGTCATAAAGTGCATAGTTACGACCGTCTCCATATGTTTTTGCCCTTCATCTTAGGACCTGTGTCTTTTCGACAGCAAAAAGGTTCAAATAATAATTCTACAAGAGGACAACATTGCTTTCTGTTGACAGAACGCGCCGCGCATAATGTTGCCGAAGAATTCTTGACGGCCCCGCACGACTTTCTCTCTCGCTGCACCTCGTCAGTCATTCGGTATTTCTTGTTTTATTAACTTTTTTAGTTTTTCTGCTCCTTTGGCTCTTAATGAGATGATGGTATCGTTGGCGGAAGTGGATAAAACTAAAATAATGATCACCCATGGGAAACTCTGCCACTTGCGTAAACCTCTTGGAGAGTACATTGTGAATTTCAAGACAATGGGTGCTATACAGAAGAGCACGGAACGTGTTGAGAGAATTTGTGGCCAAGTTCTTTTGTCCAGGTATATTTAGAAAAGCTGTTCCATCTATGTCAAAATTGCCTTTTTGAGGTCCCTGATAGGTGATAGGTAGGTAAAGATCCTGAAGTAATATAAAGTTGCGACCAGCATGCATAAATCCTGGTTAAAGTCCTGCTGGATACTCCACGAGGTGAGTCTAAAAGAGACCCATAGTTGTGTTCTGACACGTTTAACGTTCCACATGTTTGCCATCTCTCGACAAAAGTTCAGTAAGAGACAGGCCGTGGTTTATTGTATCGTGTTTTGATTGCGAAAGAAGCTAAAACAGTTTTGTTGGGCGGAACATACTATTCAAAACGCTAGCGGAAACCTACTCAAACTATTAGCCGCATGGTGCTTTAAGGCAGAGATGTAAACTGATAGACAGTGCCTCGATTTGAGTAGGCTAATAATATACATACTATATATATACATAAAATATATGCATAAAATTTTAACAAACTTGTTAAAATTGTACCTCTAGTGATCTATTATCTGTTTAGTATTATTTGTCATACTTTAAAAACTTTCTTATAGCTGGCTACCAACGGGGGGTAACTTGAGTTTTGTAGGATAACTGAAATTGCTTTCGTGCATCTTTGATTGGTTAAATGAGTTCCATTCTTCAACTCCCAAATTCCTCTCCTTAAAAACGTGTACTTAGACTGATATCCAACCGATCGTTTGGTTGAATTATGCCTCTAGTCGGATGCACTGGAGAATCTCGCATTGTGGAACTGGTATTTTTATGTGTTATCAAACACCACAAGCGCAATTTTCGGTGGCACAAGTCGCTCACCACATCTCACTATCTACATCACCCGATGAGGCGGCTCTCAAAGAGTTATGTGACAGCCGAGGAGCTGGGTTCTCATATGTTATGGAGAAGTCTAATCCGAATCTATACCAGGCGACTGCAGAATCTGAGTCAATTAGGATATTCCAGAGTCACCAGCTATCAAGAAACTGAGAACTACGAGAATTTGGTGTCTCAGTTCCTCAGCCAAGTAGCATATTTGGACTCAGTGCATCCAGACATTGTGCTATTGAGGAAAACTGGCATTCGATATCATGTTGCGAAATGCGCTGGCCGATATCAATTCACTTTGTGCTTCAACCACATTCTTGGCAAAATTAAAAGCCCTACATGCTTTTCTCTTCACCTCTTCCCTCTTCACCTTCTCCTACTGTATGTGCACTTTTCTTGTCGAGCAGGATAGAGGGTTACGTTTGCTGAATCGGTGCTGCAGCTGTTTGATACACAAATGGACACTCTCAATAAGAAATGGTTCTTGCTTCACAACAGTGCCTTTGCTGTTCGGACTTTAGCGGTTGCGGCAAAGCTGATGAAGCACGTCTGTTTAAGAATCAGACGTGACGGGCGTGACTGACCGCAGTTGGTTGAAATATTTGCGGGTGAAATTTATATATGCACGGTCCTTAGGTATGACAGAAGTGGAAAAGAGATACCCATGATGTAAGGCGAAGGGCTTCAGAAACTGACCTCGCCTATTTACTCTGTTACAAAGTACTGACTATATGTTTACGTGACGATCAGGCGTCAAAAGCAAATCCTTATTTCAAAGGAAGCAAACTTCACTGAAAATGACTAGGGACATCACTAGCCATTGCGGTTTCACGCGATCAAAGAGTGGCACAGTCGGTTGCGTAGGATTAAGTATTTCCCTGTCATCCTCATATCAGTTGACACGGCGCAGGCCTTGAGTCATTACAAAAGGTATGGGAAGCGTTCAATTAAAAGAGGAGGAAACCAATCGTTGAACTTGTTGAATGGGAAGATGGGGCGAATTTGACTGAAACTGGCGGTCTCCACGCTAAACGTTGTAGAAGATATTCCTACTGCGAGGCAAAAGTCAGGATTTCAATTTAACCAACCTTCAGCAGCTAGGGTTAGTTTAGGGTCGATAATTTTGAATGCATTACCTCTGATTTCACTGGGCTTATTTTCGTTCTATTTAAATGAATATTCCGCGAAAGGATTGAAACAACTTCTTGGCTTAAACTCATCGATAGGGTGGGAGAATAATTCGTTCAGCCTACAAAACACAAGTCGTTGATGACAAGCATTTTTTCGGGCAACAGAACATCATCAATTCGTGGAAATGGTTTACGGAACGCAGCTTCATCTAAACAACGATTGTGTACCAATTAGTCAATCGTTTTGAGGCCTACTGGTAAACACCTTAATATGTGCGCTTAATAAATTTGTGCAAAGGATTTCACCGTTGTTAACTTATAAGATATTCGTTGCTACAAAGTGCTAGTGGAAATACTGTGTTAAGCACATATTTTTAAGTTGCTCGACATTTTGCTTCGGCAAATTGCCATACCGGAAAGGACACCCCGTATATTTGCTGTACGAGTAAGAGTATTTAGGGATTTGGATTCAGACAGTTTTTCCAGACAGAAGTGCTGGTCTAATCCAAGACCAGAAGATAGACCGTTATTCCGACGCGTGTCTTGTAACTGCCTCGTTAGTACCAGAACAAGGTGTGCCGTGGGAATATAGCGCATTTGATCGACGTTTTTGGTAGAGTGATGTAAAACGGAACACCAACTACGGTGTTCAGTGTTATTGTCCCGTCAGTCACAAGTATTTGGAAAAATCGTTACACAATGTAGGGCGAATTGAGGTCCTATATGCAGCTGAGTACCTGGGTGTCTCATTTATTTTGCAGGTTACAACCCTACACGTTCAGCGCTTTCAACTAATCAGTCCCGTTCAACTTTCGCTGGTGGCCATATAAAAGAGAAAATATCATTCTTGAAAAAAAGCAAGGAAAATAATATGTCGGGTATAGCTTTTTGGATATTGTAATTTTTAGTTAAAGCGTAATTTTGGGAAATATTGTTTTTACTCGCACCTTGTCACACAAGTACAGCGGTGAAGTAAACAGCTAGGTTAGGATGCTATGTGGTGTTCCTTTCCTTCTGGTATAAAAAAGGTTATCCCGAGGTAGAGGGGACGTTTATCTTCTTTGGGCCGACGGTAAACTTATCTACCTTGTTGTTGAGGCATTCATTGTGCAACAGTCGTCGGCTCTGTGCTACTCACAAGACCACGGCAAATTGTGCGACTGGATTTGTCCGGTGGACTATATCGATAAGGTAACTGGCGATGGCGTTCGTCGAGTGTTCAGCTTCCCTAGTTTTTCTGCAGGGTTAAAAGTGCCTCTGAACTCTCATTTGCCCCACCCAGTCTGATAGACACTGGCAAGCAAAATGAATATGTAAGTTGATAGTGGTATTAAACAGTTGGCCGCTAATGATGTTTGCTTTTAGCTTTGTTGCATTGAAGGTTTTCCCCAAACGGACAGCCAGGCAACGGGTTAGCTTCTCTGAAGCCGCATCAAACTAAAACGGTGGCTGAGCGTAGATAGAGTTTTACAGATTCTTATTTTGCTACTGGGTGTTTGGTTAACTGTATCCAAACAGATTGCCGTGGGTGACTATTTTCTGCCGAAGCTCTTCAAAATGACTTGCAATACAGCATTTGAGTTGCTACTTGTACACACGTTCCTCGATATTCTTTTGCACTTCATATCCGCACAGTTGTAGAGATCGGTAAACCGATTGGATCATATAGGTGATCCTTCCTAGGTCCTAGTACACGGAGCGACTATCAGTACATAACAAAAGCGATAGGTAAGAGATCTGACACTCGTTTGGCCAACCATTTGAAAGACACAGAGACTGACCAGGTAGCGTCTACTGGTAAGAAAACACCAAACAGTGTAGTAACATAAGTCTACACAGAACGCTATACCTCGTTCTCTAAAACATTTGGTATCAATCTATTTGCAGCGTAGGATGAGTACTGCATTTCAACAGTGCCAGGTAGCATTTATGGTTTTTGCTTTCCTTCTTACTCCTTGAGATATCCGCCTCCTTATTCCGGAGGCGCATCAGCCTAGCGGTCTCTTCCATTTTAACCACAATGGTTTTCACTTACATTTGTATTTCTAAATGGTGGCAGTCTATTGAGCTGATGATATTTTCTCCTGGAGTTTGTATATCGTGTTGGCCAATAGTGGAGACTGACGGAAATTTGTTGAGTGATGCTCCTCAGCATAATTTTTTGGCACCCGTTTCACATGCCATTACAAACAGTCTGCATCCCTTCTACTCACTTACGCTGAATTTGGCTGTGCCAAACGATGACACACGGCCAAGACATTTTTCAAAAATTACCCATCAAATGACGTGTATTTATAAGTTTAGAAAGCGCTTTTTATTTAAACATTTTGCGTGCACTCAAACGTCTTGTAAAGATATCTTGCAGTGAACCCTTTTACGTTCAAAGTAACTGCAAAAGCGCGCAGTTTGACCTTCAATTTAAGAGATTTCTAAGCAATGTGTATCACATGGCTAGAACTAAAACCACACTAGTACTATAAAAGAAGTACTAAGCAGAAGATCACATGGAATAGCTTGGAAAAGTAGGTTTAAATGTAGACATTTGCTTTTGCTCACTGATTTTTAAATCAGAACACATCAATATGCCACAATTAACGTGAAACCTTGGTAGAAACTTCAGAAAATTGAAGCAAATGAAGGGTTTTTGAAACGTTCAACACAAATCACAGACAAACTGACTGGATACTCAGTGCGGATGCCTGGATTTTGGGGACAAGGAATTTTGACACAGCAATAAACCTGATAGTACCAATCTTCCACATTTTACATTAAAATACTAAATATTTCAATAATTGTGCTAGTTTAAAACGATAGTTGTGTGAAACATTTTTGTGCAAACTCACTGAAACAGTCAATAGAACCAGAGTTGTCTGTGTTTGGTAATGGCTGATTGCTACTTATCAAAAGTGGACAAATACTAGGACCCTGTGGCACGCAATCAATGAGTGAAAATTGATTCGAGGATGGGTGAAAAACGGATGATAATGATTCATTCCGCCACCGAATAGTTGATTTTTGGATGCTTTTGATGACAGAGAGACGTAGTAGCCTTCTAATTTGTTATTCCGTGATAATTTGCTCGTTGGTTTTATACCACTACATTGCAGCTTCATCCAGAAAGCGTTTAGAGTTCGAGTAAATCACAAACAAAATACTCCGAATCATACAAATTTATACCACTCGCTCCACTCACAAGGCTTTTTTGCTTGGTCATCTAGAGGAAATCTTTCTCTATTGTGGAGCTTCGTTCCTTAATAGCCACATGTGTGGATTTCAGAAAAGCCTGGCACATAACTGTGTCACTGAATTTTGTAAGCACATGAGTTTGGAGTTTCGGGGTTTCTGAGTAACTAAGGAAACGTGAAGTATATATTCCATCTCCGAGATGCATCCCTTCTTCATGCCTTCCACGCATCTCACATACAAGCACGTGTTTTGATTTCCTTAGGACAGAAAGGAGCTTAATAAGGCAAGTCAGGAAACAGAAGAATAACACTTTGCAGCCGGAGTAACTTAGAGATGAACTGTTGAAATATATTTTCTTAGCCAGAGGGAAGTTTGCTGACACCAAAACCCCTAGTGCGCCCACTGATTGCCATTCCGCACAAAATCTATTTTGAAGTTTAGTGGACTAAGTGGTAATAAGATGGCATTCATTATAAATAAATAGTATTCAATTTTAGTCATCAGGAAAATGTTTACAATACCAAGAGGATTACAAAGACTCATCCGAAATCTATCATATTTTGTGTGCTGTTCTGCTAAGTACACAGCTTTAGAAAGGAGGCTTTAAACTGGTAGCAAACCTTAGTAATACGGTGGCCTAACTGAAACCTTTTTGCTTTACTCTTGGCTACAGTCTATTTTTCCCTGGTTAGCATAGTTCATAAGTTTTATATATAACTCTAGTTTTTCTATTATTCACTTGCCACAATATTTTTGTTCTTCTTGGTTTTTCAGTGCAATGCTTCAGACCGATAGGAGAGGGACGACATGGTTGTGGAAAGAAAGTAGTTCTCATCAGTCATTTAGAAGAAATGCCCCGAGGTTAGGGAACGTTATTACAGTTGTCGCGCTCTCATGGGTAAAATGTAATCTGTCTGTTCTCACCAACGGTTTGCTGTTTATTATGTTTGGTTTCGAGTCTACAGAATTTCCCAATGTTCCCGTTGTTCGTCCAGAAGTAAATAAACGTTTTTGGAAATAGTAATTTTTACACGAAAAAGGGTCCAAGTTACCGGGGAATTACTTTATATATTCATATTAACTGTAAACACGCAAGACGCTACTTTTCATCTTCACACAAATGAAAACCTGAGAAATGATTGCAATGACTTAAAACATAGAAGCCATAGAGATGTTTATCTTCTGCATAAACGTTGATTCTCATTTTTATGGGATAACTTCAAAAGTGCACAACACAACTATCACTCAAAAATCAATAGAAAAGTTGATCCTAAGAGCTTGTTGATATTGTAATGGAGAACACAGTTTTCTCATGATAATACATTCCATATTAGTGTTTTTTATTGTAGGGGACAATGGTGGTCTCTCCTTGGGACTCGCCACAACAATAAACACTACAACCACCACATGGATTGCACGTGGGAACTAACAAAGAATATGATGTCCGCGAGCAACGGACACGTGGGAACCACTAGTCAAACGAACATAGTAGCCGCATAAACCTACATTTTGAAGGCATCATCCTGCGCTGAAAATTCACAAGTATTCATATTTGGACCATGTGAATGCTGGCACTCAAAAGTCGAGGGAAATAAATACTCGCAGGCAAACGCTGGAATATTGGAAATTGCTTCCACATCAATGTTGGCTAAACAGCTTCCTGCCTGGCACATTTGTTTTTAGCGTACACATCAAAGAAGACGAACACTAGACTCCAATTTTTCTCTTTGTAATTACTAAGCCGTGCATATAATGTAGACTTGCCGTCGTTTGAGGCTTTTGGCGGGAGAATCACATCGCTGGAACGTCAACGTTTTTCCCGTCTGGACATGGTAGTTCACTTGCGTTCGGCGTGCACTAATGGAGCAGTGGTGCTTGCTCGCCTCGAATAACAGACGTTCGGCACTTAACTTTCAGCAAGGTCATCGATCTACATTACTGCCGAGGTCTAGTAAGAATGAAATTCATGTCCAGTGCTATCCCTTTGAAGTGGACACAGCAGTAAACTCATGCGGGGTTAGATGGAGGACTTTTTTGTCAAGAATTATGTGAATGCAAACAAAATCGCCGCAAAGTACTACTTTTTACCTTACCATCTTGATGCAGAAATACACAAAGCCAATGATGGGATCGGTGAGCTGATTGTGTTTGTGTTGATTGTTCTTTCAAGTACAAGGGCCAAGCCTCATTACGTAACATGCACGCATTTGACAGTTTCCCATTTGTTTCTACTTAGCGTCTAAAATCACGAATGGTGCTTTGCAAAATTCCCCGAGTTCTGTCTCTGGGTCATAGTTTCAATCTTCCTCGGCCTCGAAGACCGTTGTTCAAGTGCCCATTAGGAATGTGTTTTGGAATGAGTCCGGATCTATGCCTTCCGAGCGACCAGATTAGAAAATCCGGTTTCGATTCCAGATTACCTCGACTACCTGCATTTTTGTCTACTCAAGAGCCTAAGTTGTCCGGTTATAGTGGGGCCAATGTACGGACATAAACCTGCGCAGAAAATCAGGATGAACGAGACGCAGGATCCAGATATGCTGCAAGTTTGCCCTTGGTGTCTCTCTGTTGTACAAATATGTAGGTAGCGCGCCTACACGATAACACGATACAGTGCACTTCTCGTGTCCACTCACATGTGATGCTCGCTTCAAGCAAGTGTTTTTGAACTCTCCCAAAAGTGACACCAGTGTTCGATGTTTGCGGCTGCGGGAAGTGTAGTGTAAATGAGCAGCACAACATCACAATACCATTCACCTGTGTGTTTGGAAAGTCTTAGTGTTCTCCGGGACCAGTTTGTTTGCAAAAAACGAACTATACATATCTGAGGCTTGACGGAATGACACTGACGTGAATGATGCCGATAAAAACTACAGTTGGGTTTTATAATATGCCAATAGAGGGAAACGTTCGCAAAAAGCAACATCAAACCATTTTATTAATGTTCTACTGGCTAGGAAGCTGCCTGAATAAACGGTTATCCACCTCCCACCTCCGCCCCCAACTAAATTGTCGCAACACTCGCAAACCCTCGAAGACCAACGAAAATCTACAAGTGGTACCAGCGGTGAACCATCAATTGAAGCATCATGAAGTGGAAGATTAAGGAACAAAAAGCCGACCGGAACTAATTTGATCCTCCAACCCATCAACGTAAGATTTTGGCAACCACAATAACCAACAAGAGCCGTTAATTGGCACTCAACATTGATCTTGTGTGATAATCTGAAGGGGTCCTACTGATTGGCCCTCCGTCTGCCTTTAAACCTGGCCAATTTGGTGACCTGCTAACTTGCCCTAATGAAGCTTTTATATCAGAAGCGAAAAGTTGCCCAAGTAAAAACTACCGATTGTCTACCAAGCCCTTCTGAAACGATGACTTCTCAATCGCTCCCGAACATTTTCCAGTCGATTAAAAACAGCTTTGTTTTATTTTCTTTTTAATGTTCCAGGAGCACGAAAATGGCCCTTTATTGAAGACTGCGGATAAATTGGGGGGTCCATCCTCCAAAGAACAATCCACAGTGCTTCTGTCCATCGAATAAAATGTTTTCGGTAAGTCACCATAGAGGACATATCGCTGGTGGTTGAGTTTGCGATTTTTCTTTTGTGTCCATGTGATTCAGAAAATTAACTCGGTGCCGCACTGTCCGCATCATTACCATAAAATGGCCATTCAAATTGTCCATGTTCGCGTAATCTACTAGAATACAGATCAGAATTTTTCCAGCGGCAAAAAGTTAGCTGCTTCTATTGTAATTGTTTGTCCTTCGTCTTCTTCTTTTCTCATCGTTAAGGGGGTACTATTTTAGTACCCGGTCAGTTCTGTGGAACAAATTCAGTTTCTACTGCGGATCGTATTAATTGTATAAATTTGTGTTGCAGTCCATATCCATTACGTTTGGGTAGCTCAGTGTGTAATGTGTTATTTTTGGAGGCCCTAATACCTCGCAACCGGAAAATTGTTGTTTATGGTTCTTTCTACGTTAAAATGTCGTCCATATGGCTCTACTCTGTACTTTGTGGGTAGATTCAGTTTATTTCTGATCGATTGCTGAGCATGTGAAGAATTGTGTCTTCCAGACTTCTAAGACATTTAAAATTATTGAAGGCTTTTAAACTGGCTCGGTGCTTTCAAAAGGTGGACATCTGGTCGTGCCTCTATGAACGTTTTCACGCCTCCACTGCGTTTCATTCGTTATCGATTCTTAGGCTCATTAAAGCTTTTCGTGGACTTGCTCTTTGTGGTTTTGAAGTTTAATACTACTCTACTGAAAGCTGCATTTTGCTCAACCTCAGGCAAAATCACGGCCACATTTTTGCCAAACCAATCTTCGTGCCCTTATTTTTTAGCTAAAAATATATTACGTGCATCTTCACGCATGTGCGTTTTTACCTACATCCACTGGCTTACCCCTGACCACGTGGAGTCGGTTCTGACATTTTATTAGGTAGTACCTCCTGAAAGTTGCCCGGTTTTCCAGTTTCTGGACCTCCATCCAGAAAGATCGCTCTTCTAATCTCTGGGGGTACTGTTGCGTTTGTTTGAACCGAAAAATGATCGTGGGCGCATGCAGCACCACGCACATCTTTGTTGTGTAAAATGCATTTGAAGTCTTCTTGACGGCAAATGACATATTCAGTATGACGTTCGCTTCTAACCTTCGGGTGAGCAGATGTGCCTATTGGGCTTTTTCAAGAGTTTAAATACTTGTTATTAATAGCGAACCCCGCAACCGCACACACATAAGAACTATTGGCTGCTATTTTTCATGCATTAAATTCCAAAGGACCCCAGTTTCATCTACCAGGTTTCCGGATCTTCCAAACCTATGTATTGACTTGCAGTTGATAAAAAAAGGTGGCCTTTGGAGGTTTGCAATGAGTGGCGCTCCATAGATTTTTCCTCTCCAGTATAAGACGTTACTTTAAGACTCAAACTTAAAAGGGCTACTAGCTTGCGGCTTAAATTTGTAATTTTATCGTCCTTGGATTGACGTAATTGAGCTCACTCTAGACCGTTGAAATAAGCCCGACAATATTGCTGGGACGTGACCTTTGCCATGCAATCTAGGAGCGCAGGTAAAAGTTTCTTGGATTCTTTTCCAAATAAGAATGATACATTGTTGCACCGGTTGGTAACTTAGGTAGGACATCACATTGTTAACCTTGCATGATTAAAATGTAATCAGGTACATACCTTCATCAGACACGCGAGTGGCACTCAAATAGGTTGTCGACCTTCGACTGTACATAACTGACGGGGTGACCAAAGTCATTCCGTCTTTTATTCTGTGTAGGTTTGATTGGAAATGAAAAATGTAGGCTGGGAGCATAATTCATTAGTTGTCACAATTTCTTGAAGTGTTTGGCTTGTACCTGGTTAAAAAATACTTCATGAAATAGTAAACGCTATGATTTATTGATACACTGAAATGTAGAAAAGTTATATTAAAACTCAGCGTTGTTTAATCTTAACCTGGTGTAATTTGTAGCACTTTGTCAAAAAATAAAAATGGATAAATGAATGCTGTAGCGATAATTTCTGTTTTGAAGGGTATTTTTCCAAATATGATACAAACGCAGCTCAAACGGAGACCACGTTGTGCTGAGTTGCAATATGGGCATCAGTGTCTCCAAAAATCAAGTCATATTGTTCTTTCCTGTTTTGCGTCAGCGTCGCTCATAATTGGCAAAACATCAGCCACTATTAAAAACACTATAATATACCTGGTCGTTGTTTTTTCTAGTAAACACAGCTGGTCTCTCCAATTTTTTATGGAAGGTCATTGTAGCCTGACTTATCTGTCAAATGTTTTACCACACAAGTTTTCCGCTTGGTAAAAAACTAAGTAAATGAAGTCTCCAAAACAAGTTCTCAAAAGCTATGGATTTCTAGGGTTAACTACATAAACAACTTGCAGTTAGTGCTAGTCTGAACCACATATAAAAGAGCAAAGAGCTACGATTCACCGGATCCGTCCCCTAAACAAGTTCCTAGTTTCGACTTCTAGTTAGACCCGCCAGGTTGAAAGCCCTTATTATGCCCATATTTTCGCGAAAACTTAGTGCGAAGCGGGTGAAAGCAACCTCTTTTCATTTGACTTTACTTATTGTTTTCCCTTCTCTAGTAATGACAGCTTTATTTTCTTATTCAATCAGTTAATTTGCTGAATCCGTCGTAAACGTGTAAACGGCATGTTAAAAATTCTCTCCGCTTAACCAGTAGTTGATGTTGGTAGGCGTAATTTGGCCTGAGATAAAAAGTGTGCCTAAATTAATAAAACCAGTGGCTTGCACAAATTAGTGATTGCTTTGGACAGTTTTTGCGATGTTTTGCATGCGACAATATTCTCAGCCGTTGAAAACCAAGGCGAAAGGTGAGCTTGATGCTTCTTAAGAGCGAATAAGTTACTGGAAGAATAAGCGCAAATTTGTTACGGAGTAGATATGTGTTGATGTTGCGTTCTAATGAAAGCGGCTGCAAATAAACCAGTTGTCGAGTGATTGCGATTAGCTGAGTGATCGGCTTCAACTTCAAGCTAATGAAGATATCTGATTTCCAGCCAAAATATTGTATGAAGCAAAACGGTTCATTGAAAATATAACTTGACGTATACAACCCATTTGTTTCATAATGCAAAATTATTTGGGATAAAACTGATGTCAGGGCGGCAACTGCACTGGATTGCAAAGTGGTTCTCGTGTGGGAAAATGCATCACAAAAATACGGTAAAGAGGCAAATGCTAAAGAATTAGGCGTAAATGCAGCGGAGTTTGGTTGTACTACCACCGAGATTGTTACATGTGCGAGAAACCTACAACGCGGGAATTATAACGTATGCTACGCATTATTTTACAGAAAACTAATATTAGATGTAAAGGATATGTCAAAATTTGCCCTCATTTTGTTGTTTCTGGTTTTGTTCCACAGACCTTCTATCCTTCCTGTGCAAATGAGCCTATGAAGGTATAAATATTCAGCTAATCAAACGAAAAGTTAAAGAAACAGGTACTTGACCAAAAACCCTGTGGGATTTTGTATTATCTTGGGTCAATGCTAGGAAATGCTCAGTAGGTTTGGTAGTGTGTTTTGTACATTGGAAGAGGGTTCAAAAGCAAGTAAACTTGTTAGTAGTCCAATAATAGTTGCATTCCAGCTAATTAGGTATTACGGAACCGCAGTGGCTTTAAAAGCATTAGGCCACCAAATTTTAAACAGTGATGAGCTCGCTGAGGCGGAGCTAGTATAACTTTCATTCAAACTCGTTTCTGAATTTTGATCTGTATCTCCCGACTTGCGAGAAACATATCAACCCAGTTTGGCATTGAAGTTGAAAGACTTTAAAAGATTGTCATCAACCAAGTTAGAGACCGGGGAGTTTTTATACTATAGGACAAAAGTTCACCCAGGCAAATTTCGATCGAGAGGATCTGCCACTGGGCCTGAGGCTAACATGTTGAGAAGTATGCGGCTACCAACCTTGGAAAATTCAATCAACCTTGTATAAAACGCATCCGGGATTATTATTTCAAAGGGATCAGAGTTGACTGATGCATGGTTTTCTGGAGTTACTTTGGATACCACTTAGTGAGAGGTTCTATTGTAATAAGTTAATTTTTGAAATTTGTTTAGCGATAATCAAGTTTGGTAAAGCTTGGTAAGGTTTTAATGCCGGCAAGCACAAATGGAACATTTTTTGGCCTAATGAGGTGCAGATTTATATAGAATAATGTGATATATAGTGACTATATCAATCAGCTTAAAGAATTAGCCTTGATTCACAGGATATAGTTAAAGCGTCCTGATGCAATCGAGAAAAGACAAAGACCCGATTATTTGCAACATTATGTTTCTTTGACGGATTTCTTTTTAGTTGAATATCAACTGATTCCAGTCGCTGTCCAATGGACTGGACTACTCAGAAAGAGTAGGAAAAATATTCAGTAAACGAACTCGAAAGCCTACCAAAACAACGGGGCTCTGTAGAAGACCAGTCTTAGCTGTACGCCTTGGGATTTACGGTTTGTTTCATGTTTGCAGGCTTGGTGTTCTCCTATGATCAAGTCTTACTGTACGCGTTTCCCAGTGGCTCTACGGCGGTTGCAGTTCTTTGCGTTAGGCGGGTGCCAAATAAATACCAGAAGCCGCTCTTGAACTAGTTGAAGGTAAATGAGCAAAAACCATACTTACTTCGATGTTCCTTCTTTGTTTACATTTGTGCCTTTACGTAAGACCATAGACTTCATCTGGAGCACTATTAAGATTCTTAACACCAATAGGAAAATTGCAGTGATCAAGTGTAACGCAACCCGCTTGTTTTCGCTACACCATGAAATTAAAACTGACCAGTTGTGCGTGGAATCTCTTATGCGTCATGAGGCCTCCGAGAACGTGATATTCCAACGAAAAAAAAATCAATCAAAAGTTAGGTATAATCTCTGCGTCTTTATTTAGGATATGTATGAGCTCCTATTGCATAATGCGAACAAGAACGAGTTGTATATTCTAAAATTGGTAAGCGATGTTTATTGCTCAATACTTTTACATGTAAACCCAAGAGGTACAACAAGCTGCGGTCCCTAAGTATATTGTTGTAAAAAGTCTTAGTTGGTAGTATGCAAATAAATAACTGCAGAAAACTAACAGAGATCAGCAAGGCCACTAATTTTTTTATAGCTTTTTAACACGAAAAATCACACACTCGAATGTGTGTTCGACGGCGCAACGAAAATATGCACTTTGAACGTGTCATCAGAAGTAATAGCTTCATGTGGGACACATTTCATGACTGATACTCTGACATCATATTTTTGCCAACTTACGACTCTCTGTCCAGAAACCGCGAAGCCGTGAGTTGTCGGGAAAGCTAGTATATTTACCACTGCTTTGTAAAGGCTTTATTCGCCGTACATTTCCTGGAGGCTTTTCAGAAGCATCGAAATTCGGCCACCATCTGACCTTCACGGAAAACCTGAGAAACTGAATGCATCACCGGACAGCTTCTGTGTGTTTGCGAACAAGCTTGCTCCAGTGGCAGCGTCCGAAAAACGAGCAAGATTTTGTTTGAATGTATTTGCGTTTCGCTACACCCTAAGGAGGTTGCATGGCCGGAAGCAGTTTGACTTTAACGCATCTCAAAGTTGCAGACCAATGAGTGCTACAAAAATCGTTTCCCACTTTCTTTGAGACTGATTGAAGATTGGTTTTAAATGTCTGATTGATGCATCAACCGTTGTCAGCTTAATTCTTAGGCCAGAGTTGTGAACTCAAACGTGCCTGCTGGTAGTCTACTGCATGCCATTTTGACAATAACGTCGCTGATCGGGAGACAACGCAAAGCCAATCGACCGAATTTAGTGACCGCAGTTCAGTCAATCCCCTCCAACCCGTTCGGTCAAGAAACGCACTTGTGCCTTCATACAAGGCCCACTTAGGCCATTGAAGAATACCATGCTCTCTTTGCATACTAAATACGTTTTGGCTATATATAAGCCATATCCGTAAAATTGTTTAATATATATAAATTTTCAAAAATGTTCTCATCATAGCCGTTTCACCATCAATTATTGTGAGTGAAATTCAGCTTTTTGAAAAACACCGTTTTCAAATTGTCAAAAGTCGTCAGTGGTGAGCCTTAGATAACTAACTTTGAATCTCCCATATCAGCCCATACTGCTCTCATCCTTTTAAATTAGAGAACACCGAGACCAGATAGCTGGCCAGTTTCACAGGAATTATGATCCATGGATCCTAGAAAGTTCTGCTTACCTGCAGCGTGTGTCTCTGCCGACTTGTTACATAGCTGTCTGTAAAGATGAGAGTTGAATTTCATGTTAACGACTGACCACACCCCCGCTCCGGTGCCGCGACTACTGCTATCAATATAATAATGTCGTCGGTGATTTATACATACATTGACCGTGATTTTTGGTGCTGAGGAATCAGCATTCAAACAAGTATTTTAGTCCACGTGCATTTTATGTGTTTTAATATGTCAATGACAAATGGGTGAAATTTAGTGAAATGGTGATTCGATCACTATTTGGTCCGAGCTTCAGGAACTCACCATCGACGGTACATTTGAAACGTTCGTCGAAACCGATTTTGTGACAACTTAGCCAGAATATAATATATTGCATATGAAACAAATGACCGAATTGCAAACCAACGAGCGGCATTTCAGCTGCAGTAGGTTACAAAGTACTATTGCTCCTGATTTTATAAATTACAGTAATAGTATTCTTATAAGGTCGTTGGTCTTCTTAGGTTAATAACCTATGCTAGAAGGGTTACGTGAAAACTCGGTTTTATGGCTTCAAATGCTTGCTTTAAAAAATCCATTGCACACCAAAATTTGTGAATAGTATAACATAGCGCTTTCAACAACAACTGCATAGGGATCTACATTTTTGTCTTTCGATGTAATGCTTCTGAGGCGTTGTCAGATAAAACGTCTTCAAATGCCGTGATATGCATTGAATTAGTGATATTCAGAAAAACTTATGCAAAGCAGGGAGGAAGAAATATGCGCCAAAATCAATCTGCTTCTTTGAAATTCCTTCACAGTAGAATCAAATTCTACGCCCTTTTTTCTGTCGCCTCAGTTGTTTCATAAAGTTCTCCAACAAGGAATCTGCGCAGATTTTGAGCAAGCCAGACAGTCTGTCCCCAACACGTGCTTCTTATCGAATCATTCAGCCGTAAACATAAGTTTAAATCCATATTACGTCCTCAGGCACACGTTTCACGCCTAAGCTGATCCGTTTTCTCAATTTTAAGCTTCTCGTCAAGTGGATAAAATGTTCATGGAGAGAATCAAACTTAACAGTGGCTACATTTAATGCTAATGGCGTTCACCAGTCCACTTTACTCGAGTCGTATGGTGATAAAGCTTTACATCTTCATGCAGGCTGGACTAGAAAGCATTTTTATACACCCACTGAAACAAGATGTTTCGAAAAAGAATTGAAAGTTTTGATGTCTACTGTTATACGAGTATATGAGTAGTTAAAAAATTTAAGGCGTTATCAAAGCTCCAATCAAGGGACTGACCAGATGAGCGGAGCGCAGCTTGTCTCATTTAGTTATTAATTTCTTTTACAACAGGTGCATGAGCAGATGTGTGGTACTGATGAAATGCTAAATAAAACCGTAAAAACTTTTCAGCGAAAGGATCATCACTTTCGCACTGCGATTCACCACCAGCCAGCCGGATTTGTATTCTATTTGGTACAAACGCGCTACCTTACAAATAAGTCAGTAATATCTTTACTGCTTACCAGACCGGTATATAAAGCAAATGTCATATTTTCAACGAATCTGTCTGACAGTGTCCATCATTCCATTCATGGTTTGCCGAAATGCATCACAATAAGACTTACTCGAAGTGTTCTTCGGGTCACAATTTCGGGCAGTTGGGATCTTGTTCCTCAGCTGTTCAGGTGATGTGATACGAAAAAGTCTATTTAAATTCTGCGAGTTGCCTTGTGGCATTTCCGGGCTTTCTATTGTATGGACGTCCATTTACATGGACCAGCACACAGGGTGACCCATAATTGACCCTCAGCTTGGCACCCGGTGAAGGTCGTGGCTGCTGCAGCTAGCCTGCAGTTATCACGTTTGTGTGTTTCAGGTTTGCACCGTTTTCGGTGCAACTACAAATTAGGTAAAGCTTGTACATAAACGTGACGATAAGTGGTCAAGCAGCTGACCGCTGATTATTTTTAAACCGATGCAGTATGACAACATAGACCACATAGTTGTCTCTGCAACTTACTCGGGCATTCCTGTAGTTGCAAGGTAAAGGGCACAGACCTCAAATACTGACTAACTGCCCTTAATAATCACTGAAGACAATAGAACAGTTACAGAGGGTGTAACATGAGCAGAATTCTTTTCTAATATTTTCGATTCATGTTTTACCACATACAAAAAAGGAACAGACAAAACTAGTACAAAGCGTGACACGTAAAATATGTTTGGTTCTTCAAGTATACAGGTTTATTCGAATACTGGACTCCCGTAAAATGGGTTTGATCACCTGATACTAAATAAACTAGCTTTCATAATTACAAGCCTACTTTTCTCAGACGTCAATATTTAGCAGGAGGCTGACGCTAGATTGGTAACGAGAGTTAAGTACACCACTTTACAAGATAGGAGATAGGAGTGTGTCTTAAAGCGATTGCCCGAAACGTCAGCCCAGCAACGGTTGAGGCACGAACTTACTGTCCGAAAGGTCTGTGTTCCAAACTCAACCGCAAAATCTTGACTGCTCCTGTCTAGGCTTGGGCAACCTGGCAGGATTTTGGCCCTCGTGTCTCTAGGGTGGAATGAAAGCTAAGCACCTGAAAGGTGTTGCGGCTGAACGATTTTTTCCATTGCTACTGCTTAAAAAGTCAACTTTAGAAAGCAGAAGCTGTCCATTTCCAAGGGCATAGCGATCCATTTGTTCAACCCGCTTCTTCACCGTAGGATCAACCAGTTCGGTTGTTCAGTCCAACCTGGATATCGGGTAATCAGTAAAACCAAACAAAGGTGTCCAAAGTACCGTTTACCTGAAAATTAGTCGTATAGAGGAAAATCTTGGTGGCTCAGGTAGCGGTTTATTCGCTGAGCTGGGCAACTTGATTGATTGATTAGCCCATTATTTGCCATCTACGTTTTTTCACTTAACCGAGGCCTTGGTTCTGTCATTGCTGTGACAATTTATAATATATTGCCCAAGGTGCTTTCTAGCGAAAATTAAGTTTCAAGATGGAATTCAGAGTGACATTTCTAAGCTATCTTTGCTGAAAGACTATTTAAATCATTTTGTCCGAAAAAATAAAATGGGCTTTGTTCAGTGTGCAACTGTATGGATTCGTTTTGTGCAAAATAAATTTATAAACACTTTGCTAGCTGTATCAAATTTTAATTCACTGAGTTGACGAAGTGCACTCATTTAGTGACAATCTTGATGTTAACTAAAGACTCAAATGGATCCATGGCATATGATATTCGTGAAATGAATGCGCCGCACGAAGGCTCTTTTACGTGGCAAGGTTGCGGAATACAGGTAGCTTGGGCGGTCTGATCGTTTGTTGGTCTGTTCGCCGAGCTTGGCAGTTGGCTTGCAAACGTTTTGTCACCAATTGACGTGACATCGTCAGAGCTGTGTTGAGTGACCGGTAATGAAACGGTTGCAGTCCTGCTGCTACATGTTGCATTTGGAATGGTTTTCGGGATACTATAGTATATTGCCTTTACAGAATGTCCTTGCAGCATTAGTCGTTTGTGAATTACCATAAATGAAAGATTCCCTTGAGGCTTTGGTAACTTTAATGTAATTCGAAAACGTACACACTTCCTAAATGAGGTAAATTATGGTGTTCATTTGTAAATGAGTTTGATGGAAATTAGACAACTACATCTACCTAATGGGCTCTAGAAAAAAATCGGCAGTAGTTCGTCGAAGAGTTTCCGGCAACCTTATGTGTAGTGTGTTTTGTCAACAGTATATTATGCCTGGAACTTTCATGTGCCAACTTTTATCTGTAGTCGGTCAGCTACACTGTCAGCTCGGGTGACCATTCCCCTTTGCATTGAAGGTACATAGGGTTCGGGTTATCATTAAGTCACATACATAAGATTCCACTCTTGGACTAAACGTTTTCGAATCCGCAAGGAGTTTGCTTTCGAATGTGTACCAGATGTACACCATGCTTCATCAGACAAAATGCGATATCGTATGCCAGCTATTCTTCCACAACTTACTTAGGAAAACAATTGCTAGTGGGTGTGTCAGCAGCTAACATGGGAACTCCAAGAAAATTTAGGTTTTAGCTTGGGTGTGCAATTTTCAGTTGAAACAACATAGGTAGGCTTGTACTCCCATTGTACAAGAACACGTATCATAATACATCAACACTGCTGCCTACAAAATACCCAACACTTTAAATTTTATCCAGCGAAATTTACGAAACACAATAAGAATTGGCCTTTGACCGATTGGCCTATGCGCGCTTACTGTAAATGAACCTACATATTGTCAAGGAGACATTACATTCATTCGTCATATATGTGTTTCTGTATTTTATACTTGATATTCAGTCCGCTGTAAACTTTGCACTTTTACTTGTCCTTCTGCGACAAACTTTCCGATTTTGTGAAGTTATGCTAGGATGAATCTTCAGCTGCATCAGGGTATCCTATAATCACAGCGGGCATACGCAAAGCAGATTTCCTAAAAACTGGGTTTCTGTTGCATCACTAGTGATAACTTTAGCACTAAGAACTGGACAGGGTATCTGGTGACATTAGCTGAAACTTAGCTGAATCTATCGATTATGATGTTCTTCTTCAAAAATTGTAGAACACCACAAATGAGAGATTCAGCTGGGTTTCAACTGAGTCTTCCGTGAAAACCAAAGCATATTCTACTAGATTTGTGTTCATTCATGTTCTTTCAAATGAGCCATTTTGTTTTTAAAATAACAGAACAGTTCTGAATTTCGGATAAAACTGAGCAATCTTGCTCCAGCAAACGTGATGCAATAAGCTATCGATTCACCGCATATCAGGGTAGCCGCAACAGGTCAGCACGAAATGTAGGCAAAGAGACGGCCGTACAGAGGAGTAATAATAACAGTGTTCCACAATGAACCGAGGTGAGTTCTGATAGCATGCCATGAGGACATTCTTTTATAAAGATACGACCAACTGGTTACAGTCTGAACATAAGGAACAACAATCCGAAAGATAATATGGGGAAGAACCTCAGCAATTCTGACAGGGATCATTACCACAGTCCGGTGTAAGGCAATATTTGGTCGCCGCCCAGGCCCTCTTTTGTGTGTAGAAGTTAAATATTAAGCATTCAATCTCATTCAAATCAAAATAAGAAACTATAGAAAAGTAAATATATTCTGTGTTTCCAGTGTCAACCTAAATACAGCTAACATCGTAGCGCTGTTCAGATTTATAAACACTGGATTCGTCCTCAAATACTGATAAATATCTGCGCTGTAAAACATTGCCTTGTTCAAATGAAGTTTTACTATGTGTCAGTTGCTCGGACAGTTCATTTATATTACATATATATCATATGTGTCATACGTATCATAGTCCACCTTAAAAAATTCTATTTAAAGCGAGTTGATTTAAATTACGTTATCAGAAGAATTGACGGCTGATAAGCAAAATCCACCAAATTATAATGAAATGTCTTGCACCGGGATTCCACATAAATTTAATTCACGACGTTAACAGCATATGTCCATTATCTTTGACTTTTGATATCGCCGTCCTATCTTTGGGCTTCACATGACAGACTCCCATAAATGGGGATTTCGGCCCTGAGGTTTGAATGAAAGATCGACCAAAAATACATGCGTGGCACACGCGAAGACATAAGATTCTGATGATTCATTCCAGAAATGCTTTCCTTTCTCCACTACGTTTGCCTGAAAGACGGGTGTACGATTGAGCACTTCAGTGACATGCACGTCGATGACATTCAAATGCATCGGTCTTTCATTGACGTTCCCATAAAAGTCACGCAATTTACGTTGACAAAGCTAACGTACGGTGGGAGAACTTAGCATTCTACAAAACGCTTTCTACAAAAGAAGGTTCGTAGAAAAGTCTACCTTTATAATTTAAAGCCATGTTTATCAGGAAAATTTTGCAACGTGAAAATATCATTGCAGTATCTGTCGAACTAACAGATCGATACAATGCCTATAATAGCTGGGTGATTTCAAGCGCGAAAAAATTGTGTCCCCTAACATTTTTATGGAGAAATACACCTAAGAAGCCACTGAGAGATATAACTTGCGTAGTCAGTGTACAAGTGCCACAAATATGTGAGGAAATACGAATGTTATGACTAAATGAAGATACCATTTGAATGTTATTGGATGGATAACTGTGGATCAACACAAGCGCCATGCTTCACTCGAAGCAGTGGTGCCGCACTCGAGTAGATGTCAGAAGGTCGTTGACGTTTGCACATATTTTCTCCTTAGAATTTCGGTGCACAAGGCTCGTCGTTACAAGAGTAAGTTACTGCGCGTCGACAAGATATTCTTTTTATCGAATGATTAATGACAAAGACGGTACTGTAGATTGACTGTCGAAGTGAGAGTGAGTGATGATATTCTTACTGAGTACTTTAAGTCGGTTTTGTGTGAAAAGTGCCCAGTGGACTGGAATTGAAATTGACTGTCTTCGAGACATCCAATATCATGAGACCTTCGATGATTTAGTTTGTTAGCGGCCTCAGCATACCAAGGTTTGGCGCATTTTCTCGTCCAGTGTGAATATCTAAAAGTAGCAAACGTAGGTTTGATCTTGTCAGACGTTGTCGGAGTCATCTATCCATGTATACTTCCATATGTGACTTTTGACCTCTCTGGCATTGGCTTTCACACTCTTCCAACTAAGGCATGTTAATGAACTGACATGTGTTTTAGCTAACAAGTGCTTGTATGTTGGTATGTTAGCTTGCAACTAAGTCCATCCGTTTCCTGTTCGGTGCTACTCAAAAAGTCCCAATTAAGAGGCCGGGTGACTCACCGATCTGCAGGTAACGGAACTGACTTTCAACATAGAAAATGTAAGGGTAATTTCAATGAAGCCGCTGTTACTACGGCCACAGCATTTCAAAGCTGCATCCCCGAGAAGCAATGAAGGTTTCTGAACTGAAAGCGCACTAGGCACTATGTCAGTAGCAGTACCGCACTTCCATATTTTACTTACTACTCACTTTACATTCAAAATGCTTTTGGCGTGTAGCACTTAACAAATTTGGATTCTTCAGTATCCTTACAAGCACAGTCACCATCAATAGAGTGGTTTGCTTATCCTAAATATCCATGTGTGTTATAAGCTCAAAATGAAAGTTCTAAGACATATATGTTGCCAAGCTTGAAGCTTACTGAACTGGCGAATCTCCTTACGGGAAGAGTTGCAGATGTAGCTTTTCCGTAACATGCCTTGATTACCTCTTTATTTCAGTCTGCTGGTCTCTCACAAGTACGAAAAATTGGTTGTCAAGGGGTAGTTACCTGAAAGTTGATGATATGTCCTTCGTTAGAAGTCAGTTAGTTGTACAGATTTTATCCTTTAAAAATCCACAAAATAGCGGTCGTTTCCGGCCAAGCATCCAACTACTCGAAATAAAAACCAAGATTGTAACGAAATGCAAACATATGATTCAGTTGGTCTCGTTTTCCAGACCTTGAAGGAAAACGAAAACCTGATTATTTTTTTCCTCCTGGAAAGTGGAAATAGAACACGTTTTTGACAGTGCCTTAGTCGTGTGATACGCTGAATGACTATCTATTCGGTTCCACGCCTGGAGGAAATAACAAGCAAGTAGTGTGATTTTTATGAAAGGATCTTATTTCCCAAGATGGAAATTTTTACCTTAGAATAATTGGTTGTCTTTCGTATGTCGTTAATTTCGATGTCAGTCAACACCATACTACGTGATGTGCTTGATCTTTTCAGATCGTCTAGTAGTACATCATTGTAAATACAAATCATTCTATTTTTGGTGGCTTTGTTTAACTCTTCAGGAGGCACTAAGTTTTAATCCTTATCAGGATTCGAGATATCCTGGTGAAAAACTGCTCTTAAGGCAATCCTGGAGTGCAAACGACTTTTTAGTTCTTTTTTTCATGTAGACTGGGAACCATAACTTCCAAAGTAGTCTTAAGAGTGGGAGTAAAGACGTGACCTTCCAGTAGGTATGACGGTAAAAATAGGTCTACTTTTCCCAGATGTTAAAGGCTCCAATGGAGAGTATTTTAAAGAAAACTAACACAAACCTTGTCCACACCTTAATTTAGCCTTGCATTTGGTTCACTCGACTCCAACGCATCATTATCATGATCACTTTGAATGTCTCATTTAATCAATCAAGACACAGGCAGATAGACATAAGTCAGTGCTTTAGTTGGCGTGGTGGCCAACAATTGTCTAAGTTAGCCAATCCTAAATTTGCCTTTCCGCCAAACCCCAATGGACAAGCTGAGACGAGCAAAGATTAGACGCAAAAATGTTTCCACCTGTATTAATTTTGCATTCCTGCAAGAAAATCAGTATAACATAATCAAGAAAAAGTTAACCAAATGACCTGAAGACCCAGATATGTACCTCACACTGACTTTGTCATATGCCGGTAAAACACGTAAAAATATAGTGGCAGTTTGTCTGATTAATTTTTGATTAAATATCTACATCGACTTTGATTACAATACCGGCAGATAAAATGTACTAGTTGGTTATGTTGATCGGTATATTGTAGTATAAAGCGATATATTATGGTAAACCATAGTATGGTGCAGCGTCAAACTGTATTATTGCAGTAGTTCAACATAGTACAGTACAGTGTAGCGCCAGACCGGTCAACGCAGCAGCTGAGCTGGTCGCTACTGTTTTGCATGAACCCAACAGAGAGTTAGTAGGGAAGTGCTGTAAGATGAACGGGGCTTGTACTTTGGCATGCATAAGACAGAACTCCCGGGGATACCTAAGGATTGAGAAACTCTTATATTTTGGGGTTTGGTGACGTAGAAATGTGGAATACTTTGGAAAGCGTATCTCATTAATAACACGTCAAGAGTAAAATACTACGCCAGGGCGGTAGTGCCTTTCAAAACTCCTTTGAATTTATAAGTTATCTTCAAAGATTACAGGCGACTGACGAAAGCAATCAATTCACTAGCTTCTGAATTAAACGTTGTCTTTGAAAAACCTAAAACTCAGTGAATTTACCCGAACAAAATATCTGGCCCATATTGCTCTTATCAAGAACAAGATTCCTCCAGCACAAATGTCAGGAAGCTAACATGTTGGGTAGACGCTATTATTTTCAATTTACGCAAAATACTACCAGATAGATGAACTTGAGCTGAAGCACATCACAAATAGGTAACTGCAATTCAATCGCTTTGGTCATTTCGGTCCTTATAAATGCAAAAGCTGCGAGCAGCAAATCTAGTTGTCTACTATGTTTAAAGGTTACACTATAACTCAACCAGTATCGTTCTTGCATGGAAGCTATCGTATCCAGTGCCTAGCGCTACCATTCCAGTGAGCCAGAAAAGATGAATATTTCGATCTCAACGTACCTTACTAGATGGTTGATAGCAGACTACCTGGGCTGAGGATTTACATGTCATCACTTTGGACACCCTCAGTTTATGAACCTATAAAATTTGTTGTCATGAATGATGTCAGCTAACCAAACAGTCCTAACGACCTAAGTCAAATTACTATATCATGCACTCCCTAACTTAATTCGCGAACAACGAAGGGTCTAAACTTCCTTAAAAATAACAGAGTTAAAACAAGGACAGTACCTTTTTATGCCAAAGGTGCAATGACGTTAACCTTTGGAGATGAAAACAGGGGCTCACAACTGGCATACGCTTATGCTGTCATGAAAAAAATCTTATGCAGTTTTGCACAAATCTTGTGAAGTGCACTGGTTATGCTTATCAATAATTTGAAAACAACCGTCAGGTTTTACGCTACGGAAACACTCGGTTTGTTGCAATTGTTGTTAACATTACTTGCAAAATAACTTAGTCTAAGGGTTTGTTTATCGCACTTTCGTGTTTGTTTCTTAAGGAACACGCTAACAAGCCAAACACGCGACCACCTATACCAGAAGTCCAGTGGGAGAAACATTTCCGTCTTGCATGCTGTTTTTACTCCTACTAACAACCCAATGTAAAACACGTGTTACCAAATCTATAAAGCATGACCATCCACGAAAACTGACAACCAAGGCTTGCATACATCCAAATGTTAAGCCTAGCTTTGATTGGACTGTGAGTTGCATTATTGAGGCGTGTTACGCCCATGAACTTCGTGGTTAATCTAAAGAAAATTGCCTAGCAGAAAAGCGGTGGAAATAAAGAAATGATAAATTTAACTATGACACTTATGTGAACTCAGTGTAAGAGTACAATGGGAAATAACATCTCATCCGCCTGATCACTCCGGAGAGCCAAATTTTTGCAGCGTTGTACTTTGTGTGGTGACTTATTCGGAAGACTCCAGGACTCAACATGTAGGCTTAGTCCAAACATTTACCCCAAAGTTACTCAGTGAGTAGTGTTACGTTTAAAAAAACTATTTGGCATTTAAAAATAATCAAACGCAGGTGTAGATAATTGCTTGTTTGGAAACAATGATGGTGCTGATGACAATCTTAAGTGAATGCCGGCTTAATTTCCCAGTTTGATGATTTTTGAGTTAATGTGTTTTAACGACTGCCTGACGTGTCAGCTGAGAATATGTCTGAGATTTTGAGGCATTTTTCGCAATGTAACACCACGTTTTTAATAGAACATTCTGAACAACACACTGCCGGTTTTGCTCTATTCGGGCATAGTCCATCAATTTCTGCCAAGTTAGGCACAAAGGATGTTTCTCCTACGGATGTGCAGGCTTTGATTTTTCTTCACTTCACTCATACCTAAAGGACTGCTTTCCTGGAGAACCGTTCTTCTTAAGTAGGGATTGTAGTAGATTTAGTAGGCAGCGCTATCTGTTTTTCTCCAGTTTATTAATGAACTTTCGAGTGTGGCTCAAAAGAGAAATCATCATCAATATACCGACAGCTGCTTACTGTTAAGGTATAAGTTTTAGAGTCCCTATGCTCATGGAGTTAGATTGTAGCCGATGGGATTTTGTGACTGTCTCACGGAGTCTTCGGTCCAGTACCAAAAAACCACATTAAATGGGATTTATTCGAACAATTGAGACGCTTGGCTTCCATTTCTAACCTGAAACAGAAGCAAGGGGACTAGGTAGCAAGATATTATTCTTTCTCGCATTTTTGTTGTTCAGAATTATGAAGTGTTCTTACAGCCAAAGATGTTGAATTATCCAGATACGGGGTAGAGGTGAAGTCAAGTTGTATCGTTTCCTGTATAACGTTAATTTTCGGAACTAATTACTTTCGCACGCAAGGCTTTTAGGGCAGCGCCATGAAGATATTCTCTTTAGAGAAGGCCAAGGATTTCCGGTTGTGAGCTTGTAGCACTTTCATAAAAACAGCAACAGGATCGTTCGTTTGGTCCATTTCGGAGACATGACACCACGTTTGTCAGATTTTTGAACCTGTGGTCGGTCTGTTGCGCAGTGCTCACTAATTGTTTCAGGAAATGTCCATTTCGCATTTAAAATTTATTTAATGCGTTAAGTACATTTGTACAGTAAAGTGGTACGAGGGTTTGGAAGCGCTGAATACCTAGTTTTCGGGAGTCTGAAATGCCACAAGAAAGTAATAAGTAACTTCAATCGATTCCACCTTCCGGAAGTTACTACGCTGTATTTCGTTCCAAAGTATTGCTTGTACCGAAATCGGGCAATTCGTTGGGCGAAAATTAAAAAGCCCTGTTTTGTTTGTGTACAAGAGATCGGTATCAGTATCCATTCAATATTTGGATATATCGTCCGAAATCCTCTACATTTCGGAATTTTATGCAATGAGGCGATGCCAGACAGTGTACTTTTATACTTTGAAGTTGACTGAAGACAACGGCGTGGTCTGTCACGTGGCACTACGCATACCGTTTGCCAAAATTTTAACACTGTGTGGAATATTGCATTTCACTATTTCTAAGTATTTGACCAGTGCCCTGAGGCTCCTCCCTGGAAAAAAAAATATGCGTGCAAGAGAAGAACAAAAAATCACTCAGCATTGCCGTAACTGATGTGATGCAACTGATGCAATACGTGCGACACAGCATAGTGCATCCAAACAGGTTGAAATATTCGTCGTGTGGCTTGAAAAATATTGCAGTTCTTTTTTAAAAAGGTTTGTTTCAAGCGATTGTGGAAATACAAAACCATACCCATTACAAAGGCATGGTTATCTGGAACCGAAATTAGGCTAAAAATTACTAGTCCACAAAGAATGTGACTGGTTGGTTATGTGATGATTCGCAACAATTCAAAAAAAGCTTCACAATAAAGTTCAAATGAGACCAACCAGGAAACGAATGATGTGGGCAGTCCATAGGAACTGCCTTGATTTTGTAATTTAAAAAACAGTTCTGGTTGCGCCGAAATGGTGATGATTTTGTGGACACGAAAGTCCCCCTGCGGCAACCTTATTTGCAAAATACGAATCTTCCCTAGCCTCGTGGTTATAGGACTGGTTTTTCACTGTGCAAAAGTTAAAACCCTAATACCGTTTACCTTGGTTGCCAAGTTAAAAGGGTGATGTCATACGCACTGTTGAGACACTGTCACGTCATAATGTAGGGTAATTATAGAACGAATTATGCTTTGTTGATGAGAAAGCATAGTTTCCATATGCCAATAAAGCTGGGACAATAGATGATAGGCACGATTGTTCAGCATTTGTCAACTACTGAGTGTTGATAAATATTGCTCATAGGAAAGTCGTGTCGTGACTATCTTGGTAGCAAAATAGAATTTATCCAGGATGTGGTGTTCTTGTCAGTGTGAGGTAGAGCATAAGACAAGTGTGTCATGCTAGTATAATGAGGTTGTGGAGTATCCATTTTAATTGATGCGTACATCTGTACAGCTAATATAAAAATGCTTCAGTTGACTGACTTCATGTAAAAGCCCGCTAGAGGACGTGGCTACACAATGAGATCATGCTCTTGAAAATGAATATGGTATTTGACTCCACAGGTTCCCGACCAAATATACGTTATCTTGAACTAAAACCGGTCACCTAGCATCGTGAACAGATTTTTCAGTATACGCCATACTGTGAAATGAAGTGACGCTTCAGCAGATAGAGAAATGTGCTGATCGTTTAGGCATTGTTTAAAAACACTCAAAACGCTTGAAAGAGACATACCAGCAGAAATACGCCTGAACATTTCACTGAATTATTTTGCCGAAAAAGTACCACATAAAAGCGGTCAAATATGATACGCCCATTATAAACCTGACGGAGTAAGAACGATCGAAACCTAGTTTGCCTAGTTTCATCAATGAACATGTCAGTAGAGTTGATATCTATGACTATCATGCTGATTGTATGAGGGCATGGCGGCAAGCAGAGTAGTCAAACATGCCAAAGCATATAACACCACAACCAATTTAATGGCATTTCAATTCAATTCAATTTATCAGCTACAAACCGAGTATCATGGGCAAATTCGTTCCAGCTGCTACAGTTTCGATCACAAGAAAACGAGAGTGTGGGGCATACAGCCAAGCCTGGGAGGCGATGACATATTCAGTTTGTTCGGAAACTGGTTAGCTACGCATTGAAGGCGATAGCTTTGATGCACGAGCGCCATTGACTGCGCGATATGGCCACTTCCGCTAGTGTCATTAACCATTGTTGAGTTTAGTCTCGGGATCCCCATCCAGGGAGGCGGCAGTTGTCCACCCGATTAAGTTAACTGGTTAGTGTTTTCATACTTCGTTGCTAGGTCATACACTTTCCATCTCTTGGTCGCTTCCGCTCAGCACAGGGTTGGACGAAAAGAGCTCTGCGAGGCAGACGGTCTTCTGGCATCCGGAGTACACGTCCTAACCAGCGTAACCTATGAAGTATGAATAATTCATTAATCGCGGGAGAGTTCCTTCTTCCTAAAACCATCTGGCGTACCTCACCATTACTAATCCGATGTTCCCACCAGACCTGACCAAGGTTTCGGAGACATCGATGGTCAAACACTGGCATCTTTCGTATGTCCTCGTTTGTCCCTTGACAGACAAACTCACATTACGTCAGCGCCATAGGTTTCGGGGGTTGGCAAAAGCTGCCTTGGCTTTCCCGATTCGAGAACTAATCTCATATCCAGCTGGTCCTCCGGAACTTATACAGCTGCCCAGGTAAACAAACTTATCTGCTACATCGTTTGGCTCGTCTGCAAGCATGAGGTTTGGGTTTGATCCAACCTAGTCTAACAGCAGCACTTTACACTTTGCAGACGTGAAACGCATGCCAACCCGTGCGGCAGAGTTCCTTAGATTACATAAGATCGTTTGCATCTGAAGATCTGAACCAAAGAGGGCAATATCATCTGCATACTCAATGTCTGTGAACGAAAGTCCCGGGAGCATTTTGACTCCAGAGGTTTCAGAGGCAGGCAGAGAAATTTCAAGCAGCATATCAATAACAAATTTGAAGAGCAAAGGTGAGAGGGCAGCCTTATCTTACACCACCACAGGCGAAGGCTTGCCGTACAGTTGAAAGCTCCCACAGGAGTTCGCATACAGTTCCCTCAAGGAATATAAATTTGGAAGGGACACTTTGATCGCTGATGGCTGCTGATGGTGGGTTGATGTCAATGTTCCATTCGGGGCCGCATGGTTCTTCCAGCGGTCGTATTGAGGGAAACCATCCAAACTGCTCTTTGAGGTGCTCAGCCCACCGCTAAAGATGACGATTTAGAGAGTGAATTGCCGTTCCGTCTTTTTTGCATATTGTTTCACCGACATCTGCTTTCCTTTGCCCGGTTGACTGAGTCAGTTAAAACAGGGCACGGCTGTTACCTGCAGTGAAAGCCTTTTCCAGCTCCGGGGCCTTTGAAATCCACCAGCGTTTCCTGTCATTCTTGAAGCTCCTGATTATCCGGCGTTTGGGGGACCTGCGTGCGCCATCATAGTCGCTAGTTGCTGATATGGCTCTTCTGGCAGCAATAACATCTGCCGATCTCAACGATATCCAGTATGCACTTAGTCGCGTCAGTTGGCCCGGCCAAACAGTTCTGAAAGCCAAGTGCATTACTTCTTTAACTCGCCTCCATTCAATCTCCAAGCAATCTTCGACATCCGAATGGCTGTGCGTTTCCAGTAGCTTTCTAGGCAGATCAGCTCAATACTCTTCGGCTGCTGAAACTTGTCGAAGTTGATGAACGGAGCTGCTCTCTTTCGGCACGCGTAGTGCTGGCGGAAAGCGAAGTGATGGGCGGGCCCGCACGATGGCGTGATCAGAGTCAAGTTGCGTACACCAGAATAAACGACACTCCTTAACTGAGGCTCTCCATCGGTAACTGATAGCCATATGGTCCAATTGCGTCCACGACTGTCTCCAAGTAACTCACACCGCTTCTTGAATACGCCAACCAAGTTGTCTACTCAGGGCACACGAGGGACGTAACCCTCACTGAGCGTGTCCAGCGTGCTGCTGCAAAAATGGTTGCCGGCCTTAAATCCGTGGACTACGAAATGCGTCTCGCGGCGCTTCACCTCTTTCCCCTCGAGTATCGCCGCCTCCGGGGAGACCTAATTCTTACTTATGCCCTGTTTGAACAAGGTTTGGCCAACAGGTTTTTCACCGTTGAGCCAGAAAATACACGACGGGGACATGGTAAGTAGATTTTCAAGCTCAGAGCGAACGCTTTTATTGGGCAAAATGTTTTCTCATTTCGTGCAGTAGCTGAGTGGAATAACCTTCCTCCAACGGTTGTCCACGCTCCTTCTAGAACCCAGTTCAAAGCACTATTAGACACTTTCTTATGCGAGTCCTCGTGTTGGCAAACATATTGCCCTGCGCTGAGAACTTAAAGAGCAGTGCTACATCCTTTTTTCGCTTGTGCCTTTCAGGTGTATGACTGCCGCTGAACGACAGGAGCAAAACGGACCCGGAAAACTTGGGCAAAACCTTGATCCTGTGTATCAATCCGTGAATCCGTGAAACTCGGTGTGAGCGTTTGTGTTGGAAGTTCGCACTGGCCAGGAACAGACGATGATCTGCACACAACTGAAGAATCTGTTCCCCATTATCCGTACGCTCAGCATTGACTCCAAATCTACCACCGAACTGTGCTTCTTCCGGACATAGTAGTCCAACTTGGGCATTCATATCACCCTCCGGGATTACTTTATCCGTCCTTCTTGCCGACCGAAGCAGTCGTGACAGATCTTGATAAAACTCGTCCTCAGTCTCTGAACTACTATCTGTTGGGGCGCATGCTGATACGACAAACAAACACCGTTTACCGGATCGACCTGCGTTAATCTTAATTGAGCCAGACAACCGCACAGCACAAAGACGACAATTTACTGGGATCCAGTCCAGTAAGGCGCTTTCAGCCTTGGGGCTGAGTGCAACTCCCACACCGTAGATACCACGAGCTATTGCGTCAGGATCACTGGATACCCGAAGAATTAAATGTGGAACATCTTGGCTCGTCCTAAGCGGCTTGAGGAGCACGACCGAAGTGGGGTCTTGCATGCGTGTTTTGGAGGCAAAACATACATCAATGGAGACGGAAAGCAAGGTTTCAGCAAAGGCTGCCTGTTGCCCAATTTGGCATAGAGTAAGGACAAAAAAGACTGCAAAGTGGATCAGATGTTTTGAGGTTAGTAGGTGATTTTTGCGTTTATTTTTCTGGCCGACGGTTGAGACACTGATTAGTGGCTAGATGATTGGCAGGTGGGTTGACTGCACCTTATTGTACAATGGGTGGGGAAGGAGTGTGGAAGGAGGCCGGTAAGCGAAGAACTGCAAGGGCAAATGATAATTTCCGGTTGCCCAGGCCGAAGAAGGGGTTTAGTTGAGGTACCCCAACTTGAGTCTTTGACTCAAAAGCCTGACCCTCAAGTCAGTGGGAGGATGTGTGGTTTCACCCGGGGACCCTGCCCCCACCCTCTGACTCAAGAGTATGAACCGCGAGACAGCGGTTGTTAGGGTTTTCTTTGGGGAACCTTCCCGGAGCCAATGACTCAATAGTCTGACCCACTTGGCTGTAGGGGGCCGGCCTGGCCCGAGAGCTCAGGGAGTAGGGCATTACTGATGCGGCTGCGCACAGCAAGCGCCTTTTGAGCAGCACCGGACTCTTCGATTTTAAAAGTATTTCGATAGTACTGAATGATGCGCCGGCGGTCACGGTCAACCGTTGGGCGATCGAAGTGTGCGGTTTTTGGCGCCGACCTTTTCTAACCCGTCCTCCCTCGGGGGAAGGCAGCATCACTGCTTCCATAACTATGGACATGCTGGTCGCCTGGGGAAAACGTCTTACTGACTTCACACTTCTTTCGCAGAGGACAGTACGACTTTACCTGCAGACCGCCTCATAATACGATTACTAGCAGTGCGGGGACTCGCTGTTCTTCGTTGGGCTGCTCCCCTTTGGTCTTCATGGCATGGTTGAACTTTTAGGAACTGAGTTCCAGCCAGTATAGCCCGCAGGATCATTGCATCGCAGAAGCGCGACTACCACGTCAGGGTGACAGTTTGGTCGGGATAATGGCATTTATACAGGCAGGATTGAAGAAGGCATTCACGGTACGATTTCCGCTTTCATTCAACACGGCCAATATTTATATGTATGTACTGAGGTAAAATTCACTTCACCGGACGGTACCGTAAAGTGCAGAATTCATTTTTTTCGAAGATTACGTTTTTCTGAATGACCTAAATACTATCAAACACCATCGAAAAAAAGTTAAACTAAACAGGTTTTCCGTTCTATGTTTCTGTACTACGAAAAATCTCATTCTGGCATGTTCACTATGTTATCAATCACCTCTTGAGTGAGGGAGCGGTCAAGTTGGGTTGTGCGGCGGTAAAAAGCAGGCTAGTACTTCCGAAGCCACTTTTAATATATGGATCGGAACCATTCCACGGTAAAACATGTCTGACTAAAAGGGTTCAGTTTAGTTTAAAAATTTTGCTGGCGCTAGTTCAATTACTTTAAACCAACCCAAAATCACTGTTGTAGTTGTAGTTGTTGTAGTTGCATTCAGTCTTTTTCTGAAACTCGCCATCGAGCCAATCCAATGAAAGAAATTGTGAAATGTGTCCCAGTTGGATGAAATTCGTTTTCGCCATTTGAAATTCTGTATCTTGTAGATGGTAATCCGCGTGCGGTGGTGACACCTGCGGGGCGAGATGGTTCAGTGGTTAGAACGCGAATTTACTGACCGGAAGGTCCGTGGTTCGAACCCGACCTCTGCCTCTTGACTTACCCTGTCTAGGCTTGGGCAACCTGGCAGTATCCCAGCCCTCGTGCTTCTTTCGGGTGGCATGGCAGCTAGGCACCTAAAGCTGAACGATTTTTTTACCCGCGTTTGAAAATGGGTGCAGCAAGTTGCTGTATTGTTCGGCTAGACGCGTACGGCTGGATTTTGCCAATAACACTTCGCCAACATTATGCATGAAGCTATTTTGAGATCCCCATGTTTGATGCTCACTTAGTGACCGAAGAATTTCCAGAAAGTTGGTGATTTTAATGCTTTTATCTGGACGGGCAGCCTGGGTCTGATTCCAGTTGCAAGCAAACGCGTCACACACTAGTGTTACGTGGGAATGATATTTAAACGTCACAATCGTCATGCATGTGTGCATGGGGAATTCCGGTCTTTAACGCTCAAGAAAAGACAAAAAGCAGTAACAAAAGCTTTTCTTGAATTCAGTGGTTGCGTCATTTTTGGTTACTATGTCGTCGTACATACAACTAAAGGAATATGTGGTAAGAAAAACCCATGGTAACCACCACACTTTATGAGCAGCGAAGTGGATGCTAAACTACATGCTGACCAATTGTTATATCATCACCAGTCACTTATAATGTGCATTACAATTGAAGCATGCGTGTTGCAATGAGATATATGATAACCGGTGGGCAGGGAGTCATTAGAAGGAAGTGATCATACTGAAAATTGTATCATTAAGTGATTTATGTGTTAGAGGTTTCGAAATTGGCCACACCCTGTATCTTTGAAAGGTTGTTCTAAGAATTCGCGTCTGATCTCGAGATTACTCAGTGGTTAAGGCACCAGCTCCCGGGCCGGAAGTTCTGTATTTCGATTCCGGTCTCAGCATCTCAACTGCCCCTGTCTATGCTTGGGCAAACTGGTAGTATCCCAGCCCTCCTTCCGTTAGCATGACAGTTAAGCACCGAAAGGGTGCTACAGTTAAACGAATTATTATTATCAATTTCCTAGATATTGCCTCTAACTCGTCCCTGTCTAATTTTTTTCATTTCAGTAGTGCATTTAATACACATCGCTGCAACTTGTTGACTTCACTTTATTGCGGTATCCATTGTTGAAATTTCTATAACTGTATTTGCAACAGTGGGACCCACAACTCATGTGAACGTTATTAATCACTGAATGCATCCCCCTGCTTGGAGGGTTAGTATGGAAGAGAAAAACACCAAAAAAGCCCTTCATGATTACGCTGGACGGGGCGGGATTTTGCATACCAATCAGAAATTTTGGGTTGCAGGCAATTATGGCAGAATGGAGTAGCTATACTTAAAAAGGTAGCTTTCTGCTGTATTTGATGATAATAATACCACTGCATTTTGTGCTTACGCTTGAATCTCACAGCAGAAGTGGTGATACCGGTGCGCAGTTTGAGGGTGTTGTTAAGAAAACTTTGGCAATCAGATCTCTTCTGAATGCGCTAGCTGACTAATCGGAGAATAGCAGCGCTGGTTCCTGAACAAGCACCATTCCAGCTTGATTGCAGATATAGAGCGAGACAAATAATTCGGTGCCTGAGCTCGAGGAATATGCCGGTTAAATTTAACTTGGGGCGATTATTGGCTGAGCTTCACACTTGGTTTTTAATGGCTGTTACTCCTGTTCTTCGTCATATTCCCCAGACTTTCAAAAAAATCCTACCTCATATATAAATCAATGAAGCACGTCTCTATGTCCAGTGGAATCTTCAAATATGCGTCAGACCCATTTTTGGCAAGCACAACGACAACCAAAAATTACCATCAAATTATGAACCTTTCGTTTATTTTATTTTACTTCCTTCCTCCCTGTTGTCAAGCTAGGACATTTTTAACTAGATAAACCACCATCCAAACTTATGTGATCCCGGATACAGCTTGGTAACAAATCAATCCTTAATAGTTGCACGCTTCGCTCCTACTGACCCTTTCGTTTTAGTCCATCTATGCTCACGCCCCCGGTGGGTTTGTGTAGAAGTTTTATATCTTTTGGGATGAAATACATTTGCTGGGTTGAAAAATTAGTCACGCTTATCTGTTGCGGTCAGTCATCAGGGAATAAAATCTTTTCCACTGACGGCATAGGTAAACGGCAAATGTCCGTCTCCGGTGATGGTTGGACGAAACACTGAAACAATAATATCACACCGCTGGATGGAACGTCCCAATTAGCGGTTAAACCAACACAAGGTCAACCTGTACTTTGCATGTCAGATCCTTTGTTACCCTGTAGGCTAAAGGGCTAGTGAAAACTACGGCAAAATTCCTGAGAGCCGTATTTTATACTCCAAAATGAATGTCGCTGAAGACCAGATCACAATATCATAGGTATTAAGGTCCGTCGTGAAGATAATGGATCTTATCATGGTACAACGTCCAACAATTCATTGAGGTGTACTTGTGTATGCTATCCACAGAGTATATCTTCTTCCAGTTTGGTCAATGGATAAGGGTCTGAAAGTCTCCTGGTCCTCTAGGCGGGGGTCAAGATCATTGTGGGAATTTGTTCTTCCGTCCAGGTTTGGATGCGCTGGAAGCACTTAAGTCTACATAAAACGTTAAAACTTTGCAGAAAAAATACTCTCTTGTCACATCAAATGTCAAATATTGACGTCAGCCGGATCACCTTCTTCGCTGCATACAGCAGCCATGTGACTCCTGCGATCTCTTATCTTTCTTTGGTGTTAATTCTTAACTCACTTTGTGTCATACTTGACAGCTACACTTATCTGGATACCTGCCATAAGCACGCCAGTCAGACATCAGGCCAATTTACACATTACGCGCCACCGTTCATATTGGCCGCTTTGCACACTTTGCGACCTTCGTTATGGGAACACTTAGAGAGGTCGGCTAGCAAACTGGTCTTCCGTGTAGTTTGGATACCAAATCGGATGAGGCCAGGTGTATCCTTTAGATTTCAATACAATGTAAAGATAAAGTTGTCGGGACGTAATACACAAGTCATAAGGTTGCTGAAAATACTTCGATAGCCCACGACAGCGATATCCTGAATATCGCACCAACTGAGGCATGAGGCGGCCTGGTGCATCGTATTCAGCTGCTTAGCTACATCATACACGAGAGATTAAGCTGTGTTCCAGGTGAGTCTCTCGCAAAAGAGCGCGTTTCGCTAAAGTTTTCGAGATTATGGCGTCCCCACTTTCTAGATATCACATACTAGAAAATCCAAGCGGGCCTGGAGCCGCTGCAGCAGCTTTCGCCGGTGTTGGTGTAGCCATCGATCGGTTTGCTGAGGCTTCACGGCTGGACTCAGTACCTTTGTACACCCGACTATGTACTGTGTGACTTATCATGCCAAAACACTGAACGCTTCTTATTTTATTTTGTCTGCTTTGCGCCAACAAACTAAAACTTTAATTCATCAAAAGATGCTTCCGATCGAGAACTCACTGTCTTCATACACCGGGATATCGGGTATAGTCATAACTGCAGTATATTTTAGTGCACAGAACTCGCCAGAACCCGCATGGGTAGTACTTCAATCTGAGCGCAAAATGCAATGATAATTATGAAACGGACATTTTGCACGTATGCACGGATCAACAGGTGTATCTCAGCAGCGCTGTGCTTGGACACAAAATGGAGGCAGTCCGGCACCTCTCCCCACAGCTGAGCAACCCTGGATTCGGATTTACCATAGCGCCATAAACTACCGATGGCGCGGCTGACTGTTTTGGCTGTCTCTGATAGTCTCCCACTACCTATTGCCTTCAAATACGCAGTTAGATTCAGATAATGCCTTCGTTTGGTGCATATTTTCATCAAGTTTGCTGGGTAAACCCCAGAACCGAGCTCCCCATTTGGCATTTAAATGGCTTTGTGGGGCAAAAATTAGAAGTGTTTGAATTTTCACTGTATAATGCATTATAGGCGACCTAGTTTGATATCAGCGACCGAAATTGGGATGAGATAATCACGAATTTACATGACGCCGAGAAATCTGCTTGAGTGACTTGAACTCGCAACTCATAGGCTAAGAGGTGGAGAATAATCTTTAGGCCACTATCCTCTGATTAACAGTGTGATTACCTCGCACTTGGACAGGATATAACGCCACCCATTACGCAGTCATGAAATTCACACCTCGTGGTCACGCGTTGACTGACCGGTCAATTTATCATTCCCAGGCTCTCGTGCATCCTGCTGAGTATACCTCTTTCTGAGCGGCTTATGGTCAGCTGATAGCATGAAACGAGTTGGAAGCTTCGATCGCGATTGCATCGTGTAAGTGATGAGTGCTATTTTCTGTCTAAATGACAGTTAAGTAAAATGCTCAAGAAGGTAGGCCGCATAAGATTTTTACCACCAAACGATATATTTCCAGCCATTTAGGCAGTCCTTCTAAAACACATGGGGCAGTTTGGGCGCTAATTATTAGATTGTCACCGCAAAAACATATCACGGTAACAAACAACTAGGTCATATTGAATGATTAGCTTTTGATCACTCACAGTCGTTTTATCGACAGATTAGCTTTAAGTGTACAGTATTCTATTGTCAGCTAATGGGTGGAAGAGGGCTCAGATGGAATATGGAGCGATAAATTGAAAAGTTTAAAAATACCTGATGAGCTACAAGAAGGGCCAAACCCAAATGGTGAACTTGTAAAATAAACGCCATTCAAGCTAATAGTATCAATCCCGATGACACCAATTTACTATCCTTTTGGAGGACTATGGAGAAATATGAAACACTCTACCATTGCGGTTGAATATTAAATAGATCATCTAAACTGACGGACGGAGAGATTGCTTTGTTCATTTGCTCCTGACCTTTGCTCTTCCAGGACAGTTGTCGTCGAAACATGAGATAACTCCGGTTTTTGACCACCTCTAGTTAAAATAACAGAACCAGCATTCTTATACACCGGAATGCCGGATTATCAAATAGGGAACTACAATTAGAGGGTTACGGAAACAACATCGCATACAAACGGAACTATGAACTACCATGGTAATCTTCCTTAGGGTCACAATCGAAGCTGCACCCTGACAGTTCTCAAACGGATTGGAATATAAGACTATGAAGTCCGAGGCTTGAGGGATAAAGACTTACACAAAGTCGCATTTCAAAGTAGTTGATGCCGCAGAAATCTTATTGAACGGTAGCGCAGGAATTCCTATACAAGCGACTGGACAATAGAAAGAGAACAAACAATTCTACGGTACCACGGTGCACATTACATTCATGGTCAACTCCAAAGTGGAAGTTGGATCCAAAGGGTGAAGTCATCATCATCTACAAGATTCAATGCAGGAATTGCGACCATTGTACACGGAGTAGTGGATCAGAACTTCTTATTAGAAAACATGAGCTCAAGGTGGCCACAGAATACGTCACCACTCGTCTTTGCACAATGAAATCAGAAAGAAACGAGGTCGGCCGGGATGACGTTACATACTAATCCGAGGCTAGACAAAGTGAAAGTATAGAAGCAAGATACTACACTTAAAATGCTATAAACATACGCGCGAAAATCGAATCAATCTTGCGACCGCGTGATAGGTACAAGAACTATAAATCTACGCACCGCGTAAGAAGCTAAACAGGTCAAGAGAAGAAACAAAGTAGCTAAGTCCAACCGGAAAATGAAATTTGGCCGCAAGATACACTTAACCAACGAACCCATGGGACATTGTTAACAGAGAATTAAAAGCGGGTAACAAAAAGCCTCAAGATAGTCAAACAAGCCCGAGGAAATCGCTGGATACAAAAAAGAATGCATGGAAGCAAAAACAGGAAGCCAAAGTCATGAAGTTAAAACACAACGCAGAGCAACATGACAACAAATACATTAATGCACAAATGGAAGACAGCTAAGGAAGGGAGGAACCATACCAAAGCAAACCCGACGCGAGCAAGCCAAAAAGGTACAACAAATCGCAGATGAACCAGCAAGGTCACGAGTGATTCATACTTTAATTATCAAGTTGTATGGTTAACCGCCTGTTGGTAATTACTATAACATTTGTTAGCAACAATATGCGATTAGTGTGACGGCTACCTGATTTCATTTATTCTGTATGAACTTTATTGGTTAGAGAATGATATCATGCATTCGCTCCCATCAATATCCTGTCAGTTTTCAAAGAAACACAAATAAATATGATATGAAGAGATTTAGTAGTGTTCACTAGAGATTTCGTCTCGTCTGTGAAGGCAGTTTATGCTGAAGAACCGAAAAGCTTCATCTTTGTTGGGAATCACCAGCAGTGCGCATATCACGAAACTTAGAGAGTTTGGAACCCGTGACCTTCCGGCCAATTTTCGGCTACTTAGCCATTTGGACACAAGCGACTTATTAGCAGTGTGATTAGCTCTCACTTAGATGGGAAGACGAATTTTACAAAGGGAGTGGAACTTCCTTCTAACAAGTCGTCGCTTGAGGAGCCAGTCAGTACCTGACCATGCGGTGTGGCTTCCGTGTTTAAAAGTTGATTGGCGCCCTGAACCGTCCAAATGAGATAGGTGCGCAATGCCGATGTTTCCCAACAAGGAGAAAACATGTATACAATGCTTTTCGGCCATTCAGAATAGATTTGCTTTAATGACAGATCGAAATCTCTAATGGTACCAATAGACGTGGAAAGATATCTACTGCACATTTGCTGACATTTAGGTGCGAAATACATTCAAACCTCACATACAGCTTCCGAAAAATGAAATAAATTTTTGCCCTACAATTTTGAACCGCGATTTTGGACACATTGAAGGCTATCCCACTACGCAAACACAAGTTAATAAAAGGCGAAAAAATGATATTGGTTAAACATTTCCGCTTAAGGGATGACAAAACTGCGCAGGATATTTGACCTCAGAAGAAAATATCAAACTACAAGACATCTTTTCTGACGTGTTGCTAATACTAAAGGCTTTTTATATGTTTGCCGTACCACACTTTAGTTTATGTTATCTTCGAACTGTTGGTCAGTTTGACGTTGCACTTTCTCCCCGTTGTAAATTTGCTGGACAAACAAGCTCATGAATTTCCGGAAGGAAATTTTGCCCGAAGGTTCCACTGAGACACCCAGTTTTTCGCGAACCAAAACTGTTGGAGTCAAAAGCCTTCTTCCTATGATGAATTTTACGTAATAAACTATGACCGCGTTGAAACCAACGCCAGCATTTTCAGTTTTTGTCTGACAAAGGAGAGCACTGGGTTTCAAAATATTGTCTGCCCTCAGACACTAGATGTGTACACCGGGGTTTTGCACTTAGGATGATTTTCTTTCAAACATTTTCAGCCCTGAATATGCAGGTATATAATATACATGTTTACGTGTATATGTGTATGCATGCACGTATCTATACATATCTGCATGTAACTTTTATATAACGTCTTGTTTCCATCTTTGCTCGATTGTTTGGCTTAGCATATACCAAATAAACAAGCCCCATGAAGGCTTTAATCAAGTTCTCATCGATTAATCCGCGATAAATTTCGTTTCGTGGACAATGCTGATAGAAAGCATAGTATCAGTAATTCTGGCCGTAGGATCAGCTACGTAATAAGCTTTTGGCTTGCCCTGAAAATAAGTAATACCGCCTAGGTCACTTCAAGCTCATTCGATGCCGAATAAAACAAGATCTCTCCTACACAGGTGAGAAGCATCAAGTTAACTGTCATTTCGTACGGCATTTTTTCAGCATTCTGCGATCCGAAAAATCGTGTATCATAAGCCTTTCTAAAAGGGCTGTAATGTGCGTTTACTAAGCACGATCACATTTACCCATAATACGGTTGTCTGAGTAAGGGAACATATTCCAAAACGACATTTTTGAAAAACGGCGCGAGCCAAGCTTTTCACAAATGTGAAACGTCCGCGTCCACTGCCCGCTACTATCATTTTAAATAATGCCCACACAAAATGTGAAGATTTCACTTCCGTATGTTTGTAGTTTCGTGTTTGTTTCTGCCGATCTATTACCAATTAAAGTCTCAACGTTCCACTTCGTAGCGTACCATCAAAATACAGTGGTTTATAAAATCGACATTTGTCACATCGGCTTAGTAATTAATCCAAAAGTTCACAAGCTTTTGCTTGCAAGGAGCGTTTTCCTGTCGGGACAAGTACGACATAATTATAGCAAGCGTTCTGTAGGGTTGTGCTGCAGTAACTGCTGGGTGATGCTCCGGATATGCTTCTGGATATCCATCGTAGTTACGCGGCAAACCATATTAACACAACCATCACTTTTGACATCTGTGACAGTTCAGACGACCCCTAACTATTAACACCCCTACAATATCATCATATTGCTGATCTACTCGGCGTTCCTTTGTGGAGAAAGCAGTTTTGGTACTCCGTTTTGCTTTGCTATCCACGCTGTCGCTACAACGTTTTGGTGCTTTTGTGTTCTCGGCGCCTAGTATTCTTCAGATGCAGTCGCCAAACAAAGTAGAATTAGCAACTGAGGGGAATTTGTTATGTGCACGTCGGGAGGTTATTACTATGACTTTCTACTTATTGAGCATAGTGACATATACCAATATGTCATCCCTAACATGGGCGCGCATATTACAGACAGTAAATGATGCATGTAATTGATGAATCATTAAAAAAAACAGAGGAATACATAGAAGGACAACAACCTAGAAAATAGCACCAGGATTAAAAGGCAACCGTATGCAGAGCAAAAAATACGGCGAAAGGAAAACAGTTTTGCGGTTTGTAGTACAATGTTGAATTACTAAACGATTTTATTACGCGGATGTAGTCTATCCATGTGCTAGGCCAAGGTGCATTGTATGACTGTTTTCTGCTCAATTACAATCAGTGTGCCCTACACAAAACCTTTGGGGGGGAGGTTATAATTTGACTACTAGGGTATTCGGCTATGAATGTCCGCTCAGTAACCCGGTTTACTTGAGCTTGGCAGGATGTAGCACTATTAGCGATATATGATGCAGTGTATACCATGTGATCCGGCGTTGATTTGTTCCTTAACACACCCATGACAGTGGATAACTAGACATGGATGACTGTATTGATGGATCATACTGCCCAATCTCGTTTGAGTAATAATTGGTCTTGTCGCTGGTAAGCTACTTGAGGTTGAATGGTATTGTCCTCAGTTACCAACGGAAAGGTTGCAGATCCGAATTCTCCATATATTCGGAAAATCTGCACTGCCGAAGAATCGGGAACCAGTTGCATTATTTGTCCAGTGCTTCTAATCTTTCCAGTATATACTTATTTCATTGATGTGTGGTCAACGTTTGTGAAAGACTAATTTTAAGAAGGGATAGACTGCTGTTTTCGCGACGGTAACCTCCCGCTCTCTGTAATTTACTGTGTGATAAGCAACGTAATGGCAAAACAAAGGAAGGACAAATCAGGACGTTGTATAATAAATACTGAACTTCCGTGAGGCCGATCTGAATAATTCATGTTACCCCTCCGACTCCACTGATGACTTCCGTTTCTGTAGGTTCATATACCGCCCCGTCAACGTCTTATTCAACCAGCTGTTTTGCAATCGTGCATGAGGTGGAAGCTTAATGTGAGTGGCTACAAGCTACCCTGGCGTGAGTCAACTGACAAGGTGTCAGTGCTAGATAATGGCATCAGATGAACTCGCGACGAGCAACAAGTTCTATAGCAATGGTTACAAATGATTTTCATGGTGAACATAGAGCACAAGCCGCGCGAAATCTTGTCAGTAGGAGTACCAGGATGCATAAGTGTGACAAAAGTACAATATACAGTTGAATGTTAAAAAGTGAATTCAAATACGACCAAGAGTGCAACCAAATTTTTTTGGGTGCAGATTTTCTAGATCTTGAGTAAAAACAGAGCTGATTTTTCTTAGCAGTGATGTATGCTTCCCGAAAAATCCTGTTTGAAATAGAGATATCGGCTATTCCTATACACTGGCGTGGTCAACGAAACTACCACAGATAAAAAATTAAAAAAGAAATGGAAAAGCCAGGTTATTGTTTTGAGTAGCAAGAACATTGGTGAGCACACTGAAATCCCCAACTCACCGTTCAATCGGCAGAGTGAAAATAGTAAGATGTGTTTTTTTCCAATGAGGTGGGCAATCTAGTTGCAAACTTTTCATGACCAGTTGAAGTGACATCATCAATGCTTGTGAGCAGATTTGCGTAGATACTGCGCGTGCCTGAATTAATACAGAATCTATACACCCCCATCGATCTTGAAGCGATCGCTGGTCGTTTGGGTGAGCATTCGGACCGATGAACTGAACAAATATTAAGTTACCTTGTAAACCACAAGAAACGTTGCATTCAAACTCTTCAGAAAAGCATCAAAGCGCTGCGCCGCGCAGAAGTCAGAAGAAAAATAGTTTTGTTGGTTGCGAGATGTATAGGATTCACGTTCATGCTACTCTAGTTTGAAAAGTAGCCCCCTGTCCTGGGGCAATTCTTCTGCCATGCCAAAGGTGGAAGCAGTGGACTCGAGTCCGCTCTTACTGGTGATCAGCAGCAACGAATATCCCTGACTGTGCCTGATTTTAAATCCTGGACACCTAATACGCAAAGCCATTGAGTTAGCACTACTCCACTAGGGCATGCTGGACGCATTTGAATTTTTACATCTGAACAAGCGAACGTGTTTACGCTGAAGCAAGGTGATGAGTTTACCTGACTCTTCGAACGATGACTCAGTATGTCTTCTGCTTGTGTCGACCAATTCGATCGTCTATCAGAATTTACCAGTCAAGTAGTGCCCTGAACAAAACACTTTTGACAGCAAGCAATCGCACCTTACTTACCCTACTTTGATCAGGTGAAGGGTGGCTGTTAGAAGAACGCTCCCCGAGAAGGATCGGACTTTAGTCCGTTCACAGAAACGTCATCTGGAACTATGGGCTGAACGCTGAAGAATCGTTCAACTGACCCTCATCAACTCACCCACTAGAAGGGCCAAGTAAACCCGAATGGGACGTCGACATCAAGCTGTCGTTGACGATGGAATTTCAACATGAAATCCCATTGTTTCAGTGCAACAAAACACCTTTTCCAGACGGTTTGCACCATGCACTCTTCAGAGAAAATGGCTAGTCCATCGTGGCCAACCGAACGATCCTACTGTAAAATAACACCAATGAGGAAAGAATACCGACAAAATGGAGCACCTCAAGAGTGGTTCCCATATTCTGAAAGACTGAAAGAACATCGCGCAAAAACCAGTGGGACATCAGCTTCCAAGGTGTTCTCTGGCATTATCCCACGCAGGTTGATCCATCAGCAGAAGCGTCATATTCCCTAGACTCAAGCTGCGTTTCCCCATGACCATGGTTGCATAGGTCATATGCGCACCTTGCGACAATTTTTGGAATCGCACCACTGCTCCGACTACCAACAATGGTCGTATTCGTCGCTCTCGACTCTGCTTTTGACTCAGTTGTTCAGCAGAAACTGTGAAAGTTTCTGGCGTTGGAGGATGTCTCTTCCAGATTCTTGTCCCTTATAAAGGTTCTATGTGCTTTCTTCCTTGGGCGCGTAGGTGTCTGCAGGAAAGTCTCGCTAAAGTTCACCACATCCAGTTGTGTCAGGCAAGGATGCTCTCTGTCACCCTTTCTCTTTAACCACGTAACTTGTGTGATTCTTGAATATCCTTTACTTCTGTTTAACAGCTCGGATATCAAAACACTCCCGGGGCGTTCGGTCATGGCTATTAAGTACGCCAACGATATAGCTGTTCTTGAATGGGACTCTGAGGTACACACCATGTTAAATACCCCATACAGTTCTCCTGCACAGACGGTCTGACTTTCGTGGGTAGAGTGTACAATGACACGGTCTTATCTGTCCTACTTTATGGACCAAAGACCTGGCCGTCGTATGAGGAAGACCTTTAAAGTCCCTTCAAAGCATTGCACGAGTCTGTTGGGAACAGCAGGCCAGTATTTCTGAAGTACGCCGAATGGTCTTCGGGAAAGTTCATTCTCCCTCTATAGATCAGCTCATCACGCTCCACAGTTTACATTATTCAGTTGATTTACTCCGTATTCAGGGGGACTGTTTACCCCGTAGAGCCCCGTGTAAGGTGAAGAAGCCCCGGTGTCAGTCAGTCCATGATCTGGTAAAGCAGCATGAAAGCCCACTTCGGTCAACTCAGTCGTGTTAGTAAGTATCATCACCCCGCATGTGGACCGCGGGACGAGACGAATCACCGATTAGTAACCCTGGTAGACGTGACTGTGTCAAGCAGCCACTGGCAACCTTGCTCCCAAGCTATCGCCTTCACTGCGTAGCTCTCAATCCCTGACACACCAAAAAACATCTATGAGCAAGGTATCGCCAACTCAGTGGTAAAGTTGAATCCGCCTGTGCCATCGGACCAAATGGTCAAGAAACGGGACTCACTGTCGAAGCAGGCAAACAAGTTCACTGCGGTGAGCCAGGAGCGGAATAACATCCAGCCAGCCGGATACCCTCCAATTTGATGATAAATCAAACAGTAGGTCACTAGGACTGCTCACCTCAACCATTAGTGATCGGTCAAGGTCGACATGGATAAGCAGATCCTATATCCATGCATGTAAAAGGCAACAACCACGCAGTTAAGCCTACGACGCAATGATGATGTCACCTCGGTTCGTGATGGAACGTTTTGCAAGCGAATTGCCCACGTTATCTAACAAACCAACTTCTATCGTTGATAAAGATCATTTTCAATGGTTTAACTCAAGACAACACGCTTTTAAAGAGCATAGTCTTAAATGGCTTATCTGGGTGGAGTTATTCTGGTATTTTTATTAGTTCTGCTAGTTTACCAGATAGAGAACTGTAATCTATGTGCGCTCTTTCTGGGTCATGTCCACATGGTTCGATTAGTTCCTTTATTGAGTCTGGTCGTACAGAAGCTACATAGTCAGTTGAATTTAAATTTTACTGATGTTGCGATTACTAAAATAGATCACAAAATGAAACTTGTGCACGTACTTTGTCGTTTGTAGTCCGCCTTTTTGATTTAGTGGAGGCAGACTTTCACTATCAACCTCTGAAGCCCAGGTCTCCCTTGCCAAGATTCTTCTCCTGAAATGGATGACATAATGTTTACGTGAGTTGTAGTAATATTGCTTGTTTTTGTACTCCAAACCGTATATAACCTACTAGCATAGGTATGATTTAATATTTTGCGAGGAAAAATCTTATTGTTGGTGTATTGAAAGTGCACTTAAACGTCATTTGCGCATTTGAACTGAACAGCTTTTTGGCCTTTATATCCTGTTTGAATCTGGGCGGACCTCCATGTAATACAACAAATGATATAGATTTTAAAGTCTAGGCTGACTATTTTTCAAGGCTATATATACAGATACATAGTAAATCTAAGTGTACTTTATTGGAAAGTAGGAAAATTTGGGTTTTTAATCCCAATCTATACGTTTGACGTCATTTGAAGGTTAGTTTTTCATCCAGATGTCTAGCGTAGAATAATCTAACTCTATCATGTCCATGAGAAGTGGATTAACTCATGGTCAGCTTGGCGCAACGCACACCAGTTACTGATAAGGTAGGTTGGTGAACTTTGCGGTATAATTAACGGAAAGTCACACAGAACTCGCCATTTGTAAGCGGATGCCCAATTAACATAAGAAACCCGAATTGCCAGCTTATATATCATCCAACTCCTTTGTTTGCAGAACGCGGCTCGCATTGCGAAAGTTTTCCTACATAAATAATGATTACAGCTGAAGGTGCAAAATGATATTTGACAACGGCTACCTGTTATACCTACTCGAACTTTAAGTTCACGGCTTTAGAACATCATGCTTTCCTAGCGTGAACCTAATTAATCACAGAATGCACCCGAACAAATTGGTAGTTCCATCTTGAATTTTTTAGCTACTTGGTCTTGGTAGTTTTGCTTCCACTTTTAACGCAGTATAAGCAGAATAAAGGTAAGGTTTAGGACTGTATCGAAGAAACATCTCTTAATGAGCTTTACCGTCGGATCAAGTGAGGAGATTAGCAGATGCAAAATACTGCAGCCCGCTAAGAAAGTTTCAAGGATTGTTGTCAGTAAATGTCTTGAATAACAATCCTGCTTTCTGGCGACCATTGCGAAACAAGTCAGTGAAGGAGAAGTCAACGGTGGTAACATATACTTTCAGAGTGACAGCGAAAGAGTATGGTTTCTATTTGATGACATATACCAAAACAGGGACTTATATAATGCGTTATTCACTTACTGAATACAGAACAAAGGCGGGCATGGTTAAATAGCTAAAATTAATTGGGATAATTCTGTTGCACGTGTTTTACGACGTATATACCTTGGTACATGCCGCCCTACGGCGGCCATGTGAGGAAATCAGATAATGCATCCCATCATAAATTTTGGGTAGGAAGACCAGAATGCTGCAGTCAGCTGTACAAGGTTGCAGATAGAGGAGACATCCAATCAATTCGGGAGGTAGGACATGCTGGAAAGAAAGTGAGGTCGCGCGGGCATCAAGTGATACTAAGGAACAAGAGGCCAAAATCGCTTCTGGTAGTCCATTAATTGTTTCGCCCTTTTGCCGCCGATTTGGTCGGCGCAGTTTCCGAGTTTCCGTCAATCTAGGAATGACTTAATACGGGGAGATTTCGAAGATTGGCTGTTTGGTAAGTGGTCACTAGCCAGTTTGATGTCTGAATTTTAAGTGGACTAATTAAAGGAACTGAAGAATAAAATGTCGGTATCATTCAAAACAGGTTTAAAATGGCCACACAAACAATCGTCAGTAATTTGACACCATTCAAACCATTCTCATGATTCTTCTAAATAGGCCCTGGCATTTGAATTGCGATTATGCAAGATAATCACTTTGCAAATTTAAAAAACAACACCTTTTAGCCGGACCATACCAATCTGAATATTCGACTGGATATAACGGATTCGATGGACATTCACCATCTTCATTGAAACGTTTTAGTCATCAAGATGTTGCCACATCCGTTTTACTTGAAAATGAGTCTCATGTGGGCAGCAACTAATAATCTCAAGATTCATTAAAAGCTCACTTTCTGAGGTGACAACTGAATTCATTAAGGAACAGATATCGAAAACCACTATTCAGCTCCCAAAACAGTAAGTTACAACATAGTACGCAGTTTACTGTGCAGAAGACGAAAAGTCTGCAAAATTCGTGCGAACTCAAACTTATTGGCACTGCTAATCAGAGGGCCTTGAGTTCCAGTCAGCGATGAACACCTGTAATATGGTGACGGGTTCACTGCGGTCCTATTCACACACCAGACAATGTTCATTCTTTTTGGTTATGACCTTGTGTTCACACGTGACCGGTCCAACACACTCGCCAGTTCAACTCAACTTATTGTGCACTTTGTCAGCGTCCCGTCCATTTGGTCCATGTCATCGCAAGACGAAGGCTAACATATTGTCAAACAAGGCTTTTTGTCGTGATAAACGCGATATCTGTGTTTCTTTGGCAATAGCAAGCAAATGAAACCACGTCTAAATAATCCAGTCCTGATCAGCTGTAATCCCTGGAAAACGGGGGGGTGGGCAGGTAGCCTTGCTTGACCGCAGTGGAGTGCTTGCATTTTAAAGTCCAGTGTCCAATACATAGTTTTCGTTACACATATCGGCATTCTGGGAAGGACACATATGATAAGCAAGGAGCCATTAGTTTGCGGAACAAAGAAACCTATTGAAAATGGCTGTGTGTTTGTAATTATCGGGACAAACGGCGAGGTAATTTTTAAGCGGTAGACCACCCAACAGCCTATGATTTATCAAGCGCAAACTCCTAGATGGTACAGTTACCGTTGAGACGACTATGGCCCATCAACATTTCTTAACTACGAGGTTTGTGCGTGACTGATCGTAGTCCGCACTTTTGACCCGGGGAAGTATACCAAGGCATCATGATCGATAATCCCGGAGATTAAATTTGGCCTAAGATTATATGTGGTTTCTGTGGGTCACCATGTGGATACATACACTCAAGTAACTCAGGTAAGATAAACGGCGCTTGTACCAGGATAAGTACAAATTGATTGAAACCTAAATGAATACGGTTCAGTATGCTTCAGTGTCATTGGAGGAAAAAGAGGATTCAATAAGCTTGATGTGGTAAATAGAAGGTTGTACATCTAAACATTGATTGGAACTTTATGGAAGCTTATTTTAGCGGACTGTGTGCGCTTGTAGATGACATCCGCTCAGCTTCAAAGAAACTTCTGTTTCTACTTTTGTCTGTGTGCACAAATGCACAAACTATTCTGTCGTCTTTCGTTTCAGAGGGTCTTGGTAAACTACCCATTTTATATCAGACCCTTCGCATACGATGACTTCTTAGTCGGTTCCAAACGTTTTCCAATGTTCTGTCAGCCGTTGAACTAACGAACTCAGCTCCAGGCGATCATTTTTGATACACATTGACACCCATGTCATCCTTGACCATTGGGTACTGAGATCTCTTGAAGGTGTGAGTTTACTGAATGTAGGCGATCACATTTTGCAGACAAATATCCAAAATAATTTTCGGGCATTTTGTGTTAGTATCCATAAAAACGATTTCAAAAGACAAGATATGGAATTTATCACCTAAAGAAGTATATGCACTTTGAAACACTACTTTGTAAGCCTTACAGATAGTGAGAGGATTTTGAAATCCAGTCACATTTTTAGCCTATGCATGAGAGCCGTGTAGAAGTCCATACCAATTTTATCCATTTTATGGGCGCTTCTGAAGACAGTCCATCTTGTCTTGTCCAATCTTGGTATCTTTTCGGTGAAGGTGCGCATTTTACTGCACGTTCCACTCAACAACATGTCGTAACCACAAAATGGGATACTAAGAAATGCACTAGAAAATATGCCCAAGCTGATATAGCTCATGTGCACCACCTGGTTGGGATTGCAAAACCTCTCGAACATGACATTAAGCACCACGTATCACGCAGATGCACGACTTTAAACATGCTCACCCCATAATTGCGCTTCACAGTGAAGTAGTTTGGCAAAAACTGTTGAATGATGCCACTATCATGGTTTGACGAAATCATGAGTCAAAACAAAGCGGCTTCCCTCTCATAATTTTATTAAGTTTGGGAGTAAAAGAATTCAACTCGCCTTGACTTTGCTTATTTTCACGTAATTTCAGACAAACGTGACAATGATTTATTTACAAGACATGACAGTCATCCCAGTAGGTTGTATTATATATATATATATATATATATATATATATCGATATCCCTATCTAGAATTGCCATCCTGCTACTTTTACCAAACTTGCTTACTCGGAGGATTCTCGCATGGAATAAGCAATATGATTCAGTCGTTGCTTTATTCGTCCAATCTATTGCGGTGACAGAACTGTAAGCATGGAGCTTCGGGCATTTCCACAGTTGCAAACGCGGGTTGACCTCTTATCTCGGACGACTCCCCCAAATATCGATCATTCTGCCGGCAGCACGGTGTGGCGTCTGACAGTTTTTATGTAATTCGGTCTTACAGTCCTCGTTGTCGTGCTGAGACAATCGTTTGCATCCTCTTGTAGGATGAAGCCCAGTCTGGTTTTCGTGGATCTGTCTGAGTTCAGTTGAAATTCTAAGGATAAGAGCAGAGAGTACCTTCGATTCTACAGCTGCTTTGCTGGTGACACGATAGTTTTCACAGCGTCCCATTTTGAAGACAGGAATAATTATACACGTGCCTCATTCTGCAGGGACTTTCTTCACTCCATATTGTACCAATGGTTTTTATCAGATGATTATTCAGGGATTCTTATCCTTCCTTTAAGAGGGCTGCATACAATCCATCCGGTCAAGGTGCGTTCTGACGTCTAAGTACGAATATTTTGTATTTTATTTCTTCTTCTGTTGGGTGATTGAGGTTTACATTCCATTCGCCCGTATGAACTGCCTCCAGAGGCTGTATTGCGGGACGCCAGCTAAGCTGTTCTCGCTATTCAACTTCGTCGTTGATGTGACTAAGGAAGACTCACTACTAGATCCACTGTCTGCAAAGTCAAAATTCTCCCAGGGCATTCGATCACAAATATCGAGTACGCGGACTATATAGCCTTTCTTGAATCTGACGCCGCTGTAATGCAAATAATATTAAATAATTTAACTAATCCCACCTCACGGTTTGACATGCGCTTCACATCTGCAAAGTGTAAACTGCTGCTGCAAGAATGGGTGGATTCGAGCCCCAAGTTCGCGTTTGCGAATGGGCCGATTGAGGTAGTAGACAAATTTTTTCTACCTGGTTAGCAGTATCACTCCCGGTGGTCCCACGAAAGATGATATTTCCATCCGGATTGGAAGGCCAGAGCAACGTTCGTGAAACTGCTCCACATGTTGCGTGGGCGTGACATCAGCTAATCTGTCAGAGGTTGAGTTTAAAATGCTGTGGTGCGTTCCAGTTTATTATGCGGATCATAAAACTGGCCGCTGAGAGCTGAAGACGTCAAATATCTTTCAGTGTTCGACCATAGGTGTGTTCGTAGCATTGCTCGAGTCTGGTGGGAACACCGGATCAGTAACGTTGAAGTACTTCGAATGGTTTTTGGGAAGAAAAATAACTCGCTCACAACAGATGAACTCATCACACCCGACCAACTTCCTCAAAGGGCTGTTTTCGCACAACAACCTGAATGGTGGAAACGAGCCGGGGTGGGGGGGGGGGTAAAACAATGACTTGGAAGTGAAGTATGAAAGTTATTATCGGAGGACTCAGCCGCGCTGGTCATTGCTGTCTCCCTGGATGAGGACCCCAAGACGAGATACGTCAATGGTTGGAGACATTGTCAGATATGGTACAGTCCCTCCCTCAGTGGTTTGCGATCCAGCGTCAGCTTTGTGGACGTCCGACAGTTTGTTAAAGAAAGTGCTTGGCTCCTGAGTAGTACGGTAGCCACACCAATTGAATTTCTGCCGGAGTTTTACTTAAAAAGAGCGTAAGACCTTCGTTTTTAAACTCGTCGGCTGAATTGACGGTGAGTGAAAAAACTGGGTCGCACGAAAAAGAGCACATGTGGAGAACACAGGAATGTTAAAATTCCAAACGTCCTCTGTAAATTTGTTCAACTGTTAATAGATGTTAGCTTTTAACCTGTTAAAATGAAGATTGTCGACATTTCACTACATGACGCAGAGACGTCTAACCTTTAGAAATGTAAAAATGGTCAGTGTTCTGACATCAAGCGCGCATTTTTCAGCCACACGTCCGCGCCAGGAAGCTTTGCACGCAAACCCGTTCTGTTGATGTTTTTACTCCGACAAAAGCAGAAGGTCGAATATGGCCAAAATGTGGCGAGCCCACAAACTGCAAATTTTTTTCGCACACTTTATCAGTTCTGTGTAGGAGGAATGGCCTACTCTTACTATTGTGACTGTCCAACAAGCACTACGCATCGGGATTGTTGTATTCATCGCTTGGAAGGGTTGTATGTTACCGGAGCACCATTGACCCCTGGCAACTCGTAGGCCGGATATAATGTTGGCTACAGTCACAACCATGTCAAACCCAAAACAACATGAGCTAGCAGTTTAACTGTTTGATACTTTAAGACTGTGGTTTAAGAAAATAACAGGTAAAGTGGTAGGGACTCATCGAACACTGTTGATATGCCGAAAAGTCAAATTTTAGTGATGAACACGTGCTGTCTGCTTGTGCAATAGCTTGTTACCAATGTCCTGATACATGGAGCGGTCGATTTTGTATGTGCCCTGCTTGGAAAGTATTTTCGACTGGTTTTCGAAATTTTAAGCCGCATTTAATGGGCTTATTGTTCTGTCACTTGAGTCAAATAGTGAGGCGAACATGACCTGTTCGCGAGGTAAACGGCCACCAGTGATAGAGGAGTTACTATCCTTCGAACACAGCACAATCTATTGCACTACTCTCCCCTGATGCCCAGTACATTTAACCGAAAAAGTGGAGACAGACTTTCGGTGACCACCACATGTACGCAACGGTGTTGTAGGAAAATTTCTTGGCTATTTCAGCAAGTTCGGTAAAGCACAGCTTTAGTTAGCTTACTCTGTTCATATGTATCACCTTTTCTTTAAGCATTCCACGTGCACTGCTCTAGTAAACGCCTCCTCGTCTACCAAGCGTCATTAGTTGAACCGTATTGTGAATAGATTGATGCGAAATGTTGGAAAGTCACGAACGCATGATGGGCTTCAGTGAGGACTCGATTGTGTTCGCTATGATGCATTATCATCTGCGCTGTCCGTTGTTTCATGAGCTTGCTTGCCACACAACGTATATTCAGTGGCGTCTTTCAGGCTCATCAGGTTAACGAAAGCCCCAGAAGCTTAGGCCATCAGCCTCTGACTAACAAGAATATAGTCGAATGTTTGGTTTGAGTTCCCGTAAATGCACCACAGCACACCGTGATAATATCGCCTCGAATGACTGTGAAACTATTGAGGTTAGTTGGCAAGCTCAGGGGACAAATCAGCAGCAATCTGACAAACTTTCGAAAAATTGCCACGGCCGGAACTTCGATGGAGTTCCCAGTAGCCACGGGTATACTCATAAATACTTTCCGATAATATACAGTTTGACCATGCATATGAACTCAAAGGCGAACATTCAACCAAATTGCTGTTTCAGTCATGGGTTTGTTGTGTTGAGACTTATAAAATTTGGAGAGGCCGCTGAATACTAATGGAGGTGTGTGATGTACATCACTCAACGAATAAAGTTGCCTCAGGAAGATCTTTTAATGCAGCGTTGTTTGCACTACTAAAAGTGAAATCGGGTTAACTTCAACGGCGTTTTATATAGCAAGACGTTTTGCGGTTTGGTAGCCAAATTTTTGATCAGTTAAGCCGCAAACTGTCTTGTGAGTGGTGTGCTTCACACATTTGGGTACATTCGTTTGCCACTTATACTGCTTGCTGTCATCATCAACTCCTCTACGTCGGCAGACGCGCCGGGTTCAACAAAGCTGCCACTGCGTCAGATCATTACCGTTACTTTTTTCCGGGCACAATTTTGTACTATGTGGTTTCGGATTTACTTCAAAGGTAGTTCCACACAATATTGAGCCCGTCATTTTTCGGAAGCGATCAGTGCCTATACAAAGCGGTTCGAATCTATCCCTTAAATGAGGTTTTCCCGACATCAAGGGTCCTTCTTGCGCAGATATCGTCTTACAAGTTCAGGTGATGCGATATACGTCTTTGTCAAGTGTTGCATACTTTGTTTGACTACGCACGGACGTTTCTATATTCGTTTCATTCGAATCGTTACGTTGCAACGTCAGTTGGCCTATTTTGAAAGCCAGCTGAACTGTTGTAAATAAATCGGATCAATTTCCGGGCACTTGGTTGATCGGCACAAATATCCTTCCAGATTGATCAGCCATCTAGGCGAGGTGAAGTGAAGTTCAATGAGATCGTACTTGTCTGCACTGAAAACTCAAGACACAGGACAGTTATCTCAAGAAATGTATTTGACGAACAAACAGAAATGCCTGGGGAACAACCATAGTGCTGGACAGAAGTGTGTCCCAGTGGTCTAGACAGCAATTCGTAATGTCCATGTATTGCCAGCGTAATTGTGGGTTTCAATGTCGAGGGGAGATGAAGAAACAAGTTGACGCTAAATGAATTCATTACCGTTTGCCACTAGATGGACATAAAATTTTGGGGTATTTCTCATCAGCAATGTAAATAATTTGTATTGTTTCTTTTGCTTACTCCTCAGTTTCTTATTACATGTTAACTGGATATTTGAGATTCTTCATACTGATGAACCGGTAGACCTGAATACCCAAAACACTCATTCCAATTAGTGTGATGAATATCAAAATATCCTGGCTAAAGTCTTCAAACTGAAAGGGTGACCGTTATTTAACCACTTTGTTGTCGAAGCTTTTCAAGACGAAATGGTCATCCCGAGTAGACATTTTGTCTCTCTCTAAATCGGAATTTAGTAGGATGGTCCACGGCATGTACGATTACTTATATTTAGGTATAATGTCGAACAGATATTACTAAGTGTATGTGCTCGTCAGCCTATAAGAAAAAATCCCATTCAAAGCTGTTCAAACCCACAACGGTAAACCTGTATTGGTCATCATCATGAAATAACGTCATTCAAACGATCAACGTAAGGCCTTTTCTACAGTAATTGAAAAACCTTTCCGCAAATTTAGAGTGCACTGGTTTTCATTTACTTGGTGGTATGCTCAAGCGGAAGTGAACCATAGTGGTGACCGGTGCCGCGCCACTCGTTATCCACTCAACAAGTTAATTGCATAGACGGCTTTTCAAAAACTTCAAAAGAAGAATATTTAGGGAAAAGTACACGGGTGATACATTTGTTTTCATATGTGAAGACCGCTTACTTCCAATCGTGCGTGTCTATTTTTGTACGAAAAGGGCAATGGGTGACGTAGACTAATGCCTACTGCAAGTAGTTTGCATGACGTTTCAACTGATGATGGAATGTGGAATGCGATAGACCAAAAATATGAAGCATACGTCTAAGAGAGCTAACAAATTATCAGTATCAAATGAGTCACGTTCATGCAAAATAGGCATCCAACAAAAACAGTTCCAGTAAAACTGGACATTAATATGATCACGGAGGTTGTAAAGAGTTTGGAGGAAAGCTTTGGCAAAATAAAGATAGTGAGGTATACTAGCTGGATAATGATTGTCCAATAAATCGCTGCTCACGAATGGAATGGGAGTAAATGCCGTTTTGTTGGACGAAGAGAGTTTTGCTGATTGTACCGGACGACAGTCCTCATTAGAGGGAATGCGTGACGAACGGGGAATTTAACATTGTCAGACACACCAGGGGAGCGAAACTACTTCAGCAAGGACAAGTGGATGGAAATAGTAAGCTACTCACGTCATTAGGAAGGAACAAAAACGATTGCGTATAACAATGATATTTTATAGAAGCGCACTTAAGGATCATTTGTATTCATTTCTTTAGAGGAAATTTCCGACTGAGATATTTGCTGAGAAACTCAACATGTTTATCTTGATTGGAATTAGAATAGGTCACGAGTATGGGGAATTTGTTTCGGATGTCGTGCTTAGTGGACAGAGGCTTTATCTTTATAAAGACCAGGCGTCATAAATATTGAGTTTGTCACGATTAAACCTACTTTACAAATATTACTTGCCTAACGGGCGGAAACATTATAGATAGTGTGGAGTGCAAAGTGCCTCGTACTGATGGTGGTCCCCTACCTAGATCCGTCGAGAATACCACAGAACCTGCAGAAAACTCAAGAGCATTTCTGTGCTCGCAACGAATGCAGTAAAAACGTCCTACCGTTTAATGTAGGTGCTATGTCTTCCCTGTGAAACTCGTGCTAAACCTTTACAATTATTACAATTTTATATTGGGTTTGGGCGCCGTTTAGCAAGTGTAAGATGAATACCGAAAATTACGTCACCTGGACGGAAGCCATAGCTGATAAGTCACTAGAAAATATCACGAACTCTTAAACAGATCTACGTTTGTCAAAATATTCACTACTAAGCGTTAGTTGCTGCAAGAAACAAGAATTCGATGACGAAAATTCACTTGGGATAACAGTATATTTCCACTTCCGAATGTGAGAGGAACTAGGCACACATAACACTGATATGACATTCACAAGTCTTCTTATGTGCCCCATATGTCTGCAATGTACATGGACACTGACCGGTGCCATCAGGCCTCTCTTAGTGAACCAATTCATACAACGATGACGCCAATCGAAACTTTATCCCCTTCATCATCCGTGGTATTTCTTTACAACTGCCATACTTAACAAATTCTATCATGATGTGCATTTTATTTCATGTAAATGTGCAGCTTAAAGCACTTCTTAGCGGTCGTTCTCAGCTTAAACTGAGGGAGCCTTTTTGAACTCTTGCGAAGGATATTTATTTTTATTGTATTTTATAAAAGTAACTCCAAACCAATGAAACTATCGTTTATACATGCAGAAAACTGAAGAAAGCTGGATGCAGATCCTTAGCACAATATGCAAATGAATTGTTCATGGTTCGATGATTCCATGCTTGGTCTGCAGTTTCAAAGCAGAGTGGTGTAAATCATTCTCATATACATCTTTGTTACCAGTTCTATGAAAATCAGGATTCTAGTAGCAGCTGACAAGCTTTTATATGTGTGTAAATAGGACAGGTAAAAAGGGCTCTGTGGGGGTTATTCAGAATTGTAGATGTCTGTGGTAGGAAAGATTTTGATCATTATTTTGCATGCACTGACTAGTATGCCAAGACCTATGGCATCGGGAGGTGACCGACATGTCATGGTAATACTTTATTGGTGAGGCCAATATTTGTAAAAATATAGGTTGTTGACAGGGTGCTGGAGAATGATAATTTTCCCCAACCAAACCGCTGGATCCAATTATCCAACCTCAAGGCCTAATTTGCTGAGATAAGTTTATTCCACAAACCACTATCGGATTAGTAGATTAAGCTAGTTTTATCATTTTCCCCTTCGAATAAACATCCGAAAAGACAGTACGAATGCTGGACATCCTGGAGTATAGTTTAGCCCTCCTCAGATGTACATAATTCGTAGCGATGGAGTTAGCGCAACCTCTTATGGGCTACGGTCCGTGGTGCTGGTGCCCGCTTAACCATTGCACCCTCTGTTTCGTTACAAGAAGAAGCATATGTTCAACTCAAAATTGTAAATAATGTGTAGTGAAAAAGCTTGAAAAAAATCGGTCGCAAATATCAAAAATGATATAAGACATAAGCAGCGTTATCATATTGAAAATATATGGTCTGGATTAGGCTGTCATAAAGTGGGATGACTGAGGATTTTAAGCTGCAGGAATAAGGTTTACGCAGCACGGGTAAGGAGAGAAAATCAGTCCCACTACTGTCACGCGGTATCCGTTGATTGGTGAGAAGACATGCTCATCCTCAATCAAGATGACCAAACAGGATAAACACGAATCATTGTGATTAACCTTGACCCTAGAAATCACACTGTCACTGAGTCCTGTCTTTTTTAGCGCAGTCCTATTAATTTCCTGATCAACAATAAAATAACCACATAATCGCGCTAGCTTTCAGGATAATAGCAGGGGTAATTAGATTTGCTTTTTAGGTGCTCATTATTTTTAGTTGAATGACTGTGAGTGAAGTTTGGTGAAACGATTGTTTTCATGCACGCTTATTACTCGTGGCGGATGGACACGTGTCATGAATTCGGTAATTTCAGACAGCTGGGCACCCGGGCAGCGCGCAGTGGTTTGATGTGAGTGTACTAATTCGGGATGACTGGAAATTTCGACGGTTCTGCTCGGAATCCGATCAGAGAGATAAACCATACACTTTCGTTTGAAACTGAAAACGGTATGAAACAGTCTCCAAACTTCTATTATCTTTGTGAGTGAAGTTATGTGTCCCTATACTGTTTTTGATGCGACAACATTTCAGCACACCCTTACTTGAACGACAATTACGTGTAACCAGACAAAGACTTAGTTAGCGTATACAGTTGTACCTAAATCGTGCACAACACAGTAAATCGTATCATCTCTCTAATGAATGAATCGGATTTTGATGGAATTCTGAATAGATAATCAATATCCTCAACCTGACTCAGAAAATTGTGATCGATGACATGGCTTTAGCAGCTAGTGGCACAGCTGACATGCATGATTCCATACGTCATCTGCATTTTGCGTATTTGCACGTGACATAATTTGGTATCAAATTCGCTAAGTGACAGCATGTTTCCGTTCTAGGTGTTCACTCATGTTGATAGACGACTGACAACAACAATAATATCACTTTCAAGAGCTTCCAAGTAAAGAATAGCTGAAACTTTCGTGAGGTAAGCAGTTGTATGTGAGTGCTGTTGGAAATTCTATTTAACGTGTCTGGTCTTTCGGGAGGTAAAAATTTGTTTGCCAAGACTGCATAGCTTACACAACATTAATGTGCGGATAGCGCAAAGGTGCGCATAACGCTCAGGGTCTGTCTGTCTGTCTGTCTTATTCCAGTCACATATGGCCAAACGATTCCCCAATACGGTTTAAACATATTGAGTGGGTTAAAAATTTATCCGTTTCTTCGGTTCCTTAAACCTCGTTCGCGAATGAAATTTGTCGCACCCAAATTCCTACTGACGATGTTGCCGTACCAACGGGTCTATTAATCAGCGCGATAGATACTGACGGTTGGGGCTAAACGAAACTATCATAATCTAGCTGTAATGAATGTCCCTCATTGAACTCAGCGCTGATTATCAACGAAGGGTTTTTCCCCGACATATGAACACAAAGTTATTATCCGGAAAACGGTTCAGACTACATTCATGGCGTTAACGTAGTTCATCTTCATTGCGATTATTTTATCAGAAAATTATCATAAAAATACAGCCAGGGATTTTTCACTGTGATTTTTCGTCTATCAAATTTAAAGAAGACTATCATCCTTGGTACCCACTCGAATATGCAGTAAACCCCACTTTAAAAATGAGTTTTGCTTGCTCAGATTTTCCATTTTAGTAGATCCACAACAAGCGTTGAAAAGTACGAACAAGCGCTGATGGTCTCTTTAAGGATTCTGTCATGTTCAGGTCTCACCAGCATGTGCTCGAATGATATAATGCTTGTTATTTTTGCTAGTATTGGAAACAGAAAAGCGAGTGTATGAGTGTGGATCAGGTGGCAGTTGATCTGTTTGTGGAGCTTGGCACTTCGTTTGCAAACGTTTAGCCAACATGTGAGGAAACACTGTCAGTGCGCTCTTGATCATCTGCGTGATAAAACTATTGCAGTTGTTGAATACTCCACTTCTATCATACACCCCTCTCTTCCAGAGCAGCCGAAACAATGTGCTAATGGTGACCACAAGGATACCTGTCTTCTCTACCCACATCTCACAAGCCTGATCGTACGATGGAAAAATGAGGCATTTTTACTTGGAGAATCTTGAGAATGATGGTGATGTCGTTGTCGATTCTCCGTTAACCTCATTGAACACGTACGGCAGGACAACATAGTCTCAATCAAAATATACAATGGCTTGTTAATACTTGTTATTACGCACGTGCGGATACGAAATCACGCGGATGCGAAATCACGCAGATCAACTGCCCACCTAGCTGTCGAAGGCACCACGTCATCAACCACAGTTTTTGAGTGATGTTGAAGAGAATGAGTGTCCATTGAGACTTGCATCAACAACTGAATCCCTCATTGGTCAGGGAATATGGTTTACAGTGGTCCGCGTGATTTAGGCATACTTGCGGACGCCATACAACTTTGTGTCCATTAACTGAGAGTGTAGAATAGCTCACACTTTAGATACTCAAATGGTTGACCAAGTATAGGCATACCTGCCCGGCAACTGTGTTTGGTACGACACGGGGGCACGCTGCCGACTAACTTGGACGCGCAATTATCTATCTGACTTCGGATCACTGGGATACCTAAAAGTGATCGACCGATCTATTTTTCTGGTTAAACGGTGTATAACTAGACCAAGCGCGTAGGTTCTTCGTCATTTTTCTCAGTCTAAGCTCGCCGTCTGGCAAATTCTCCAGACCGCGATCGGCACTTGCCTAAAGCTCAGCAGAACTGGGTTGACGCATTTCGGAGAGTATGGTACACAGCCATGTCTTTATCATTCGCCGGTCTCGCTGGTTCTTGTACAGTCGTGTGAACGTCCTCTCCATTCTACACCTTTTAAGCCTTGTGGATGTGGTTAGTTTCCTAGAAGCAACACTGATCAATGGACCAGGCACGTCAGCAGTTTTACTTGTTCTCCTGTTTTTGACGCTGTTCCTCGTGCTGCATAATTTTTTTCTGCAGTTTTTATTCAATTGTTTTGGCGCGCAAAATGATTTCTTAAGTGATTCTGAATTAACTGAAACACATTTTTATGTGCTAATACCTTGGTTTCAGCCGAAGTTCTATCTCACATCTAAGTGAGACGAATAACCGAATTTCGCGTGGCATCAACCGGCTTTTCCTTTTTCCAACTGCTTTCTTGGCGAACGTGTTAATTCTCTGGTTATTATAAATGATTCTGACCCACAAGTAGACAATTAGATCTTGCAATCAATCTGCTTGAAATATTTTGGAACAGAAATCATGAGTTTCCGGTATTCCTTCCTTCCATAGGTGTATGTGAGTGTCAGTGGTCTACGCTGAGGAAAATGTTTTAAAAACTAGCAGTGCTCGGTTTTCATAAGATACCGGAGGGAGTTGACAGTTGCCAAATTTACACTTACTGGGCATGAGAAACGTCGTAGTAGCAGAATGTTTGAACGGACCACTCAATGGATGAAACAACCAATCTCACCGGAAATGTCGTTGGCGTGACGTCAGAAGTGCAAGCAAAATCCGTATAAACTGATATTCCCCCATCACCCGCCTTAAAATGAAGGAGACAAGTCGACTATCAAAGGTGGCTGGGAATGTCTGCACGACTATAAACTTGACCCGTTTATCTGTAGGTTTCACGTTTAGTGTGTGCTTAGCTGTTTGCCAGTTTTCTGAAACGGTGGTGTTGCTCGTCGCTGCGATATTTGATGAGGATTTTTTTACTGTGTCTTCAGATTGATAAACACTATCCTGAGCGTGTGTTCTAACACAACAGGACCCCCTTTCATTTTCGAACAACATGTAACATTTGCAGTAGGACTGTCCACGGTGGGTTATAGAACCCCATTGACGCTCACGGTATTAAATGTTCCCGGTGGGTGCAGTGGAACCTGCTATTTTATGCGGACAAAATTATGGACGTCCTATGGGTTCATTTTGCTTATTTTATTTTATAAAGTAGGCTGGCCCACTCTTGCCACCATCGATGGTCGCAAAAATTAGCATTTGTTGTTGGAATTTCTTGGCTGATGTTTTGCGTTGTACTTTGTTTGTGACTATCATTCAGTGCGTAACCTTTTATGAAAGCAACTGTTCTCAACAATATTTCTTGCTTTTCTCGCCTGGCACGCTGGGCTACAGGAAACGTCAAAGCAGCACGCAGGCTGAAATATTTTTGGGACCAAAACAATGTTGATGTACAGGCATACACAATATGATAAATGGATCTTGTTCTCTCAAGTTTTACTCGAGTTATTATGCTGAATAGCATTCAGCAAAAACTTGTGTAATTCAGAAAAATCATATGCTTTTCGAAAATTGTCGTGTAAAATATGATACCTGAAAAGTCTTCTACTTTTTCTGGTGACGCATCCGTCGGTAGCCTTTCTTTAAACGTATATCCAACATATCAAACCTCATAAAATTTGACCAGCAGTGATATATTCTGAACTGACTTGAACAGGGACGTACTGATAAGCTTTCAGGTTCAAGCGTCATTGGGTGATTCACTGTCATGCCAAATAAATAAACCAAGTCGATAGTTTCTAATGGCACCTCGCGGTAGTTCACGTTAACTACAAAAGTGCCAAAATCACGAGAGATAATATTCAAGCTCTGGTATGTTAAGTGAAAATATATGATGTCCCTGAGGTTTCAGGGGAATTTGGATATAGGTGCAGACTGCAGTAGGCAATTATTTGATTCACATTCTATTTACCGTTCTGACTGAACAAAGTTAATCGTAAAATGAGCACTGCTTTCCGTGACAATTGTTGGAAGTGCATGGAAATCGCAGCAAAATTACTGATAGTATAAGTGTCATCTGATCTGGTCTTTTTCTAAGTGTGGACCTGATTTTATCTACCCACGCTGGCGCCTCGTGAAGCCTCAACAGTGAAAGTTTCAAAATGTCGGCGGCATCACTTATCGTATCTTTTGCATGTTTACCTGCCATTAAAAGAAAAATGAAATAGATTTAGTTCATTCTAGAATATTCTCAAATCCTGAAGTCTCTCGAGCCTATTTGATCTATGAAAATATCGCGATATTACCACAATGCTATTTTGGAATTTAAATAATTAGAAGACGAGAATAATTGTCTTTATTTTCCATATTGGTTTCCCACTTAGGTCACATCTGATTTGGTAATACAGCAAAAGATGTGTGGACAACAATGCGGTTTGGTTTGGGAAACACAAAAGCTAACAATCATAGACTTTTTAAGTCTTTGAAGGCTTTCAGTTACCAGCTTATATTATGTGCTTAAAGTTTCTCGTGTCTTAGATTCTGTCAACTACCGTAACATGCACAAGTAAATCAAAGTTTTCACTGTTAATTCAGAAATTGCAATGGTACCTGGCCGACTACGGTTGCATCTGTTCATCGATATCTATGAATTCTATGAAAATATGGCATCCCTGTCACAGAAGTAATGCTCTGTTTCTACTAATGCAACAAGTTGGCCCGGGTGGCGAGTGACGTTCAACACCACAGATTTAGTGGACTAATTCGACCACCACCACGTTATCGCTTATTCAATCAGAGGCTTTGTGTAACAAAGGGAACAGTTTTGGAATCAAATTCGCTTCATTAAGGGAGTGATGTTATAAAAAACTACCTGCGTCAACTTCACTTATATAGGCCAATAATTCGGTAAATTTGCGGTTTCCAGCAAAACGTTTGACGGTGTATCTACAGGTTACGACGTTATTAAAACTTTCCTCATGCTTATTAATTTCAGTCAACCGCTCGTGACTAAAATATACACGGTCAACCACAAAATTGTCAAAGTTAATTTACAAGAGCCAATAAAGCGATTGACCCATACAAATCTTCTGATTAAGCAAAAATATACAAGGTTACCACCTTATGGTCAAAGAGGTGGAGCAGTCAATATATTTTTGCGCATCACTTCATTTACAAGTTATCCTAAATTTCTGAGCAGCTTCTATTTTCTTACAAATTTAGCCTTGCAACTGCAGTATTAAATCTAACCTGATGCTGCCACATAAGTTATAATTTGTCAGAAATGACTGCTAGATGGTTACAACATGTTTATTGGATAAAAGACTTGACATGTGGTGTAAGGAGATCCTAAAAGTTGTGTGATCACTGACATGGCACACGGTGTTCGGTGACAGGTATCATTCGGAGTAATTTCAAATGCACCCACTGGTAAACTCTACGGTATCAACTAACTTTATGCTCAAAACACCAGTTTCATCCCTAGACATCTTCTTAGCAGTGGCATCAGCAGAACATTATAATCCTCTGTTCACTGAAGATATCGTCGCAGTATGTGAATAAGGCATGCTTAATAACAAAGAACACTTGAATGCGAATTCCGACAAACAAGCTGGAACTTATGCTGACTTCATCCCGGACTAAAACAACTCAACGCATTTCCGGTGTGACTTGTATTCAAATACACTGTTGCAGGCAAACTATGTAAGCTAAAGACTGGGTTTGAAGAAGCGTCTGCAGTTTTGCAACAAAACACCGTTTTATTTGTAACAATATACAACGTTGCTAAGCAACACTGGTGTTCTGTTGTTGTGTGGTCCAAACCACGCACTTTAGAGACGATGAATGAATGAAGCCGTAATTTTGGATATTGGTTGCTGCAACTTTGTTTTCACTAACTGCCATCAAGCAAGACTTTGTAAAAAATTGCGATTACTTGACGTTCAATCGACTAACAGAGCCCAAATGACAAACTCTTAACATTCCTGACAATATCACCTTATTCTAAATTTGGTCAGCTTGTCGCCCGTTATTCTGAACATAGCCTAATGGTGAATTTAAAGTCTGTGTATGTCTAACTGTCTATGATGAGGAAAAAGCTACTTTACGGAGTAAAAACTACCAACTTGAAAGGTTATAATAAAAGAGAGATCTCTAAATGCTGAAAACTGGCTTGTCGCGTCATGTGCAAACAGACATCAGTCGGATTTCGAAGGTTCAACAAACCTACTCTTACCTGTATCATCTTCTGCTCCCATCAGTGACGACAGATTGGTTGTGTTTATTTGTGGCACATACTTTCATGAACGCAAAGTATTGTGTGCAGTATTAATAGAGAGATCCATATTAGGAGGCATTTTTTCCAGAGCGTTTACCGACTTCATACAGAAGCTCTCCGTGTTATCTCACACGAAGGTTTCCCATCAGAAACGGTTTTAGCAATAATACATTTGTGACATTGTACCATTAAACTGTACCCCAACATTTTGGTTGGTATTATAATCAATCACCCCGTAAAATTGTTAGCTGCAAGCCCTCGAACTCATCCATAAAAATAAGAAAATTTATTTCTGTCACAATCGTCAACAAATATTGCCTTCTTAATGGCGGCATATGACTTCGGAGTGCACCGTCTTCAATCCGTAACTCAATCGAGTAAAAATATAATTAATTTGAACAACAGATCACCTCCCTCGGAAATAAAACTTACTCAAAACTAACTGGATCATTCTAGACAAAGTGCAGTTTTAGGGATGGAATGACAGATTGGAACTGCGGGATTTAAACAAAGCTGGTTTTATTCAACTCATTTAGAATGGCAAAGAATTTTCTGCGTAAAGTACGAAAACCTTCAATTGGAGTTAGAAAAACTTAACAAACTTCACTCCATAAACTGTGATTATTTTAGGGTCACAAACATGTAGGGTGTTTTAGGGAAACTGAGCACTTCTGAGCATCTTCCTTATTGAAGTCGTCGTTTTATAAGCCAGCTGTTTTCGATTATTGTTATAGGAGTTAACTGATTTTAAAACAAAAAAAATAAGAACAAACATCAAATAAAACCAAGTTTTTCTACTTGGTTTGATTTATTCAAGAGAACTGATATGTTTCAGTGCTAACCTGCCCCCAACTTCACTTCTACAAGGTGCTTGGTTTCCTCACTTGCAGTTTGCAGCTATTCGGTTCCTGAAATGAACATGACCAAAAGCAACAAACATCAAAAGTACAGATGAAGCAAACGTAGAATTCGGCGATCAAGAACACTATTTTCATTATACGCCTTTATCCTGGTTCTGTAAGGTAAGCAGACGCTCACATCAATGGTCTTCGCGCATTAGATCTACGGTTTGTTTTGTCGGCAAGCAGAACACATCGTCACCACTTACGGAATACTTCATTTCTCCTGTTGAATCCCACCAAGCTTTCTGAGCGAGATGTAACTTAAAAGTAGCCGTTGATTAGTGGGTTGATATCTGTCACCATGTCTGGTCTGTACTGGTGTATACTGGCTGATTTTAGTGGTATAAGCCTGACACTATCACATGGTTGCACTAGGCTAAGTGACGCCGCGAGACAGTGAACACTTCGTGCTAGTTCAGACTTCGTTCCTGAAAGGAAGAAGTAAAATCACTGGAACAGTGCATTCTTTTAACTAAAGCCTGCAGGACCGGGCAAAATGTGCCCCTCATGCCGATTGCTCATGGTTGAAGATGCATATTAGTTTGCTTGTTGAGAGTCACACTGTAGGCTGAATACCATTTCAATTTGGTTCCACGCCAAAACAATGATAGGGCTGTTTGACTAATGTTTCTGGATTTTGTCAACGCTAATTTTCAGGTGCCTGTATGAACTAACTTTTTTGGTTACATATGTGGGTAACAGAGGGTTCTGTGATACGCTTACTGCTGAAGATCTCGGTTCTTACTAAGACTAACTTCACCTGCAGGGTAAAGCCTCGGCCTAAGATCAGTCTTATCAGGAAAACACCTCCACGAGTAACTTTGTTGTATAAAATTCAAACTGAAGTGTTACGTATCCAAGACTTTCTTATACCCTCTTCTGGAATATTTTTAACTATTGCTTCCTCATGTAGATAATGGCTTCAGCGAAGGCTATTGAAGAATTAAGTGAGGATGAACATTGTCATTTTTTGCTTTCCGCACCAAAGCATGTCCTATCTGCAGGGCTTGCGACATAACGTGGCTTACTTGAAACAATGTTTGATTTCGGGAATATAAGCTCGTTACTGACATTTGTTCAAGTCCTTCAGGTCTGGTTGGAAACATCAAATGGATATTTTGGCTTAGGCTAACCTTCAACGAAATGCCTGCATTTCCTTAGCGATTTATTTTTTTAAATTTCGAAATCTTTCTTAGTTCTTTCCGCTTTTTAATCATTGGTGATCACTTCAATATTATTTAAGCATAACACTGCTGGTGTGCATACCAATTAAAATCAGTTTCCCCGACACGGAAACTGCTACTCAAAGCAGATATTTATATTCACTTTGCTTGCATATGCAGCTCTGTTTCATAATTCTGGCATGGATAGCGGATGTGTTTTTTCAGATGGAAACAAAACTATCGTCAATCGCTAATTGAAGCGGATTTGCCTGATTGGAGGAAGCCTTCCACTATCTAGTCAGTAATTTTCTCTATCGCTTAAAGTGGTCAAATAAACCTTTTCATGTAATCGTTGTTTACTTGGTAACACTTTCATCATGCGTGCGCGTTTATTATTGACTGGTGCGCAGACTTTCTTAGGGGAAGTGGAACGCAACAATGCTACATTGGTTATGTGGCGTATTTTTCCAAGGCGAAATATGTTCTGCCAAAAATGCGAGTTAATCATACTACTAATTAGCCGAACGGCTCAGTCATCATCTGCTAGTAGGATTTTCGGGGGTTTGTGAGGTTCCTTCTGTTGGTTTCCAGTAAGATGAAAACAGCGATACAGTACACCTCGGTTTTTCGGAAAGGAATTTTTCACTCAGTGAAAAGTTCAAAACCTCACCATACTAGTAAAAGACAAAAATTGTCGCTGCCGACGTTGCAGATAACAAACTAGCGTTCAAGGTAGCCATTCAGAGTAGAACAAAATATCCAACAAAACTTATATTAAGTAGGTCAGTAAACCATAGGCACATTAGGGTCTGTGGCCGGAAGCGTGATGAGGACATTTTGTCAGCTGGATGGCAAGTTGTCGGAACATGTAGACGAACAAATGTTTGACACAATGCGGTCATATTTCAAGTTATCTAGAACCTGTATTCTGGGGCTTTTTGCCATCCAACAGTTTGCAAACAAATTGCTGGTTGGAAGAGTTTGCAGGTTGATTTACAGAAACCAATCATTGGGCTGATCAAATGTGACCTGGCACTTGGGTAGATGTGGACTGTTCAGGAAATCTCAAGCGCACAGTAAAACGTTCAATCCGGCATCTGCGGACAGGTGAACTGAATGTTTTGAATAACCTACATGTAGCGGAAGCAAAATTTACTAATTTGAAAGACCTATTATCAAGGGGTGATATCCTCTTTCGCTGATATGGCGAGATCCTATCTACTTACCAAAGAAACGGATATGTCGGTCAACTGGCAGGTGGTACTTCAGAGACCCTGTGCTTCATTCACCATCAACCAGCTCCCCGGACTTTTCCTTACTTATTGTATGTAATCCGGACCTACTTTCGTAGGTAACGTTACGGCATTTTGCTTTGGTTTTTGTGATATGAAAACGGTCTGTTTGCAGATGTAGAAGAGATGCATTTTCAAGCACGCTTGCCATCGGAGGATGTGACAACATGTAATTTTCAGTAGAATACCGGCGCCAATCTGCAAAAACTCCTGGCATTTATCATTTTAACGTCCTCCCCTTTTGGAATCGTGTCGTTCTTACTTCGCCCTGCTTTTGGTCTACACAGTGGTTGGTGGTAATAGAAATGTGTTTCTGTAGTATAGGGACACTTTTTCACATTGTCTTGTGTCAGTGGACTCTATCAATGCAGCTAAAAACTAGTTTATTAGCTTAGTTCAGTGTTCAGCCTGGGTGAATTAATTTTGCACAAGTAGGTGAGCAACAGTCCGAAAGTTTTCGGAGCATCCCTCTTTTGAGTGCGAGCGTTTGAGTCAGTTGCACTCAAAATTTCGGATTCAGGTTTGTTCAGCAATAATACGTGGCACGCTTCCCTGCCTTGCTTCCACATGAGACACCCTCTGATTCGTGGTTGGTTGTTTCAACCTTTATCCGAGAAAAAATATGGTTGGGGCAAGCCTGGTGATTTGACCATGAAAGCTAATAGGGAATACTTGCAGCTTAGCATCCAGAGTTAAATCTTTTAAGGAAATTTGGCGCATCCTACCTACGGACTTTGTTGTGTGTCACAATGTACTGCACATATAATCTGGTGCCTCAGAAGTTGGCTAAGGCCCTTTGTTCACTTGCGTTTCATATACAGATCGCAGTTGGCCTGCTGTAGCTTTTTGGTCTGTCAGTCCAGCGTTTTCCGCGGAAAGCCTGCGGCTGTACCGCAACTGGTATTCGAAAACACCTCCTTGTTGGTAGAGCCAATGCCTTATTTCATAAGAAAGCTGATGTGTAAAAACAGTCAATGTGTACTAGTGAACCGGTTCGGTGGTCGCACCCCATTACATCTACAAAAATCTGAATTTGAGTCTTTTATCACTAACGGATTGAGTATTATTAGCGCGAATACTAAAGTATTGCAGTGAAGAAACGCGCCAAAGCGAGACATTCCAGCAGATCATGCATCAAGGTGCAGCTCTGATAGCCTTTTTAATATCCTTCACGTCCAACATTTTTACAGGCTCCAAAGGGCATATGGCCAAACCCAATTTTAAATGTCTCAATATTGGTACATCGAGTTTCAAATTTAATGTTTTGGGTGGCACAGTTTTGGTAGAAACAAAATTCGACAGATCAAGTTTCTACTATGCTTCAAGAACTATGTTGCAGCCAGTCATTTCGATGATAACGCGTGTTAAATTTTATCTCCGCACAGAAGGCTAGTTGATGGGCGAGTCTTGTATTCACACGTAGCTCTCTGCTGCTCGATAGTTTGAGAACAGCCGAATATTTGGCAATCTAATATGCACAACAGCACGCCTTTAAACAGCTAAACAAATCATGTCCTAATGAACCAAGAGAGTGAAGTCGGACAGGCGGTTAGGTAGACTTTCTTTAGTTCTTTCTATAAGACTAATATTAGGTTTTCCATCCCCACAGGCCACCCGTCGTACTGCGGAGTCTACACATGCATTACCTGATTAAACACAACCATTGCTCAGAAGGGCGCACGAATAAGTCGTACGCTATCGTGTTTATGTATCAGAAATTTTTGGTTGGCAAAATAGAAGCCGCACTTAAGAGCCTTTTGCCTATTTGTCATATAAGGTCAGACTGGCGAACCCAGAAGGGTTAGTAACATCCTTATCAGCTTTCAGAGTTGAACCTGTTTATGCTGTTGCTGCTACAAAGACATAATATTTTGGTTCATTTGAAAATCCTAATCGTCCGTCATGCTACTGCTTAATGAATCAATAGATGAAGCCTGGTGATTTCTTGAGTAATAGCCAGCGTATTTGGTTTCCCACCATTATTCGCACTTCTTCCGGTTTTCTTTTTAAATACAAGGCTTTTCTTGGAGTGCGTTGATTTTGAAATGCTTCCAATAATTCCTTTGGAACTTGCAAGAAAGACGGAAAAAATGTTCAGTTTGATAAAAATGGTAATAACCTTAACAGTTGTTACGCCTATTTAGGTAGATTGTTAGTGTAATCAGATCAGATTTTACGGGCTTTGGATCAGACTATTCAAAGACCAGCTCAAAATGGAGGGCTGTAGCACAGCTAGCGGCTTTCGTACGATTCTTTTGTTTCGTATAGAAGACTGTTAATAACCTCATACAGAGATGAAGTCAAATGAAAGTAGAAATATACCTCTGGATGAAAGATGCATTTTTCTCATTAAACCAGAAATCAGTACTCTTGTCTTCTCATTTTACCAAGCCTCATTCGTATATTATAACCCTAATGTAGACCATGAAACAAAAGTGATTCACAATCGCCGTGCAGAAATCCATCGAATAACGTTCACAGAAACCCTTAATGTTATAACTACGATGCAGCAGAAGTGTTGCTCAATAAAGCTTTATCAAGCAGGTAATTTTTTTGAATAGACTTACGAGATATAGCGATGTTTGTCTTGGGCTAATCCTGACACCGCTTTACGTCAACTTGGACAGCGACGCTGCATTTTCCGTGATTTGGTACATGCATTTTTGAGGGACAGGGTGCAGACAATTCTAAAAATCGTTCACATCTCCTTGTCACTAGTTAAAATGCTAGACAGTAGTGATTCACTGTTTGCATAACACAAAGGTCACCATCTATAGAGTGTGCAGTTTACGTCGTCTAAAGACCAAGACAATGATGAGTCTTCGAATATATCTTGCGTCATCAAAAACAACGACTATGTATCTTAATTGCAGCCGTTTGACTTGTTTTGTGCGTTTCGTGGGGTGTAGCTTTTTCAGATTTTGCAGTATTTGGTAAAGCACGCTGAGTTATTCGGCTACGTTGCTCGGTTTTCTGGATCAGTTTTAGGTGTGTATCCCTGCATCTCAAGTGATTGATCTAACTTGCTCCGTCGAAAACCGATGAATGTTCTTTCAATATCAGATATGAGCTTTCATTTGGTGCAGTTAACAAAATTTAAGTCCTGAATGGTTGCGTGGATGCAGAGGCTGGCAGAAAAGATCATGAACATTTTTATTTTGTAAAACGTTTTGACAAGAATTATAGAATGATTGAAACATAACTGTTCAAATCGGCCTAATATGCATTATTCAGTGAAAGAAGTTAGGTAGTCCGTCAAGTCACAGTGCAAGGCAAGCTTATTTGTTGAAAACATCAGTGCATTCACACAGGCTAGTTGTGTTTGTATTATTATTCGCCCCAGAAGAAGTGAAAACACCTGACATTACCTCGTGTGACTTGTCCTCAGATTAGTGTCATAAACTAAACAGTGGTTGCTTGTCATCGGAAGCACTTGACCTTTTCTGCTTGGTCATTTTTTCTCATGATTCTTCGTCTGCATTGTAGAACTCACACAGTAAGAAGCCGACCTAAAGTAAAACAGGTGAAGCAGAAACAGCACGAATATATGTATTTAGCACACATACTTCCTAAATTATCAATCTTTACAATCATGAGGAAAGTCCGTAATCTTCCGATGCCTGTTATACCAGGCATCAAATAATAGGTTTCACTGGGCAAGTACTGATGGCTGTACGTTTCACCAGACGGGAGAGATGAACTAGAAGCGGCAGTAAAAGAATGCCAAACGGATTTCATGACACTAATGTTCTTGTCTCAATATTCGGTTCATAAAACGAAGATATAAACTAATTTTTTTTGCGATTTTTAAGACTATCCACTGAGTGTAACCGAGTTCTTAGTTTGAAAGAAACCTGCACACTATATTGACCTGAATGTACCTATATACCCCAGCGAGTGTACCGAGCATGTCACCATGAGTCTGGGCTGATGTTTGACTGAACATGCACAGGCTGAAATGGTGTGGACTTTCTCTTTTTACCAGTTCTCCTCTGCAACAAATGATGCAAATCACGCAAGAAGATTCACAATGATAACTACTTTTACTGCCCCAGGGAGTGCATTTTTGTTCAGAAAACAAGGTGACTTAGTGTTGTGCGATTTAACATCAACCGAGGGTAGAATCTGATGTAAACTTTGAATTGCGAAAACTGTTCTGATGCTCATGTAAAAGGATTAATTTCTATTCTGTTTTCGGACGCCTGCATATCAGCATAGCTTTATCGGGGATAGAATCAACGCCAACAGAACATGGTTATTATACGTGATGGCATGAAAATTACGGTTGCTTCCAGCGTAATAACCAATGCCTCTGCATCATTTATAAACGTGAGCAACGTTCACGTTTTTAATAGTTGCAACTAAAAAGAAAGGCAGTTCATAATATACGGAATAAGGTTGTGGTTAACTTGAGTTTTTTCTCAATAACGTTATCCAAAACGCATAGCAATTGCGCAAACCGAGTGACGGCGCGAATCAGTCTTTTGGGGTATTTAACATGCTGGCTTACACCGCCTTGTATCCGCACATCATTGGTTTTGTGCCAAACGCAAGCAGAAACCTCTATGAATTATGCTCATTAAATATACACGGACGATCAATCAGTAACCGGGGATCAGTTTGCTATGGATCAATTTGCTTCAGTATTTAGATACGTAGGATGAAAGGCTGTGTTGGTGCGGACTGCCAAAGCATATGGAAGCTGCTGAATAAGCACTTGGGATTGCAGTATAATGAACAAACCAGCGGAAGATTAATCAGTCACTCGAGTTGCGGCTGTCAATTAGGGATGTGCCTCGATATTGATCGAGATAGTTTATTATACCGTCTTCACAGGCAGCATGAAGCAGTATGGTTAGGAACAGTTTTTTAAATGGTTTTCCGTTTCATCTACAGATAGTTAGCAGTAGCCCCCAACGCTTCTTCCAATACAACTGGGCCTGAACCTATCGAAACAGACTAGGAAATCTGTCTAGCATAGAACATAATTCGGGCGGCTCATTTCGTTTAGTAGCAGAAATTCTGTTGGCTAGTGGCACTTGAAGTTTGGTTAAAAATGTTTCGTGCCACTTGTCAAGTAGGTGGCTAAGTAAAGTACGCAAATGTTTCGCTAAAGATAAGTAGTATGTATTTGTCTTCAGGCCAACAGTGGCCACGTTTCACATCATGCTGCTGTTTTGTGTACCTGGCAGTTTTTTGCGCCCAGAAATTTAGGGTATCATCTTCACTGTGTGCGTTTAAGCTGAAAAAACGGAGCCTTCCTTAAAGATAGTATCTTCAATTCAGTGGTCGTATAGGTATCTAGAGTAAAGAAATTTTCTATTCAGAAACACGGATAAGATGTTAGTAAATAAATATCAAGTCTGGGAGTGAAGCTACGCACTGTAGAGGAAAAAACGCATCTTGAAACATAAGAGGACACCGGCAAAACACTCATCTGCAAACTGCATTTGCGTTATCGTGACACCCAACATAACCGTTGTTTGCTTAAATTCTACAACCGGATGTGCTACAAGAAGACCACTCCATGTTTCAATAGGCATGTTTTCCTTGAATGAACCCACTGCGCACAAGTTTGCTGGATGCTATAAACGGGATATCTGGTTGTGATTCTAGTTTTCAAAAGTGTAGTCTGCAAGTAATTGCATTTTGTCAATTATTTGAAATCTCGTCAGGTGGAACAGCAGGATAACAAAAATTCAAGAACTACGGCTAAACAACGATCCTTTAAAACAGCAAAACCAACAGTGAGCAGTTGAAGAGTTTCCAGCTGCCAAATAATAAGATAGAATAACATACATCTCCCTTTCCTTCCCTTGGAAACTCCGGAAAACGTAGACGTTGCACATGTGTTCTCCATGGCATGTTTTATCACAAACTTAAAGAAAGGCATCTGACAACACAAAGTCCTTCGTATGAAATGAGTTTTTGATAAATTTGTATACAGAGTGAATACTAACGGATGTGTACATTATATCGTTAATGGATGTGTGGATGCAAAACTATACAACTGCTGGCTCATGTATATATTATTGTGACAACGATACCTCAGAAATTCGGGGTTGTCCACCATAAGTCTGCATTTTGACAGTTAGTATTGGGGTTTAGATGCTTGAACATTTTCCTTACTGAGAGCAGTGCTTTCTATAGATTGCCTGAGTTATTGCAGTTAAACAAAGAATACCGAATTCACAGTTGCTACTGTAATTCATTCACGCCTAAATTTGTGATGAAGGATTTCTTTCAGAACTGGTATACTCTGAGCATTATCATTATTTTTTACGTAAAGCTGGGACGAAATCTTTCTTGCCGAAAAACTACACATTGAAATAAATATACATGAGAGAAAATGCACACTCATTTAGACCATTTTCTCACACGCCCACCTGGTGGTTGTGTGGTCCAAACCAATTTGCGTTCATTTATTTATTCGTCCAAACAACTCATCTGTGAGTATGTATGTGTGCAAAGTAACTATTGCAGACAAATATTCTGCCTCGTTGCTGTGTGATCTGAAAGCGTAGCACACCTTTAACATACGGGCTTATCCATTTGCTTACGGTTAGAGACCAATGTGTAATGAAAGCAGCAGAGCCTCACTAAAATCTTTTTTTAAAAGTATACATCGTTACCAGATAGAAGAACTTGATTCACGATTAAAATCCATTTACATGGTGGGGAAGAAAAAGTGACACAGAACGCCATACATCAACAAATATTTGGGGAGTGTTACTGGATACCCTCATTATTTTCACATGGCTCTTTTAGGTCTGCAGGAAAGAATATCAGTTTGAGCAGGATAAGAAAATGCTCTGACAGACTGCACTGATGTTTACTTTCCTGCTGCTAGCATAACGTGACACTATAGGGAATATCCGGAGGATGGTCAGCGACAACTGTCAGGTGCAAATATGTGTGAGGTGTCATTTGTTTAAATCCGAATTTTGGCGCTGAGCGATTCTTACCATTTTGCTTGAGGATTCTGCCTGCTGGAGACTTCCAGTTACTATTACATTGTTGCATTTCTCCTATCATTTTGGTGATTCTCGTTTTGGATTTGCTGGCGTCATTTGCTTGTTTACTGTTGTTTACCTTGTCGTACTGAGCATTTTGTTATATGCACAGCCTTAGGTTTCTTTGAACTATAACAAATGGACCGGGCTTGCAAGTTTACTTCTGTACGATGCCTCGAGGACAACAAGTTGATCAGTGACACGGAAATATGCCAATGTGCTGTTGAACAAAATAGACCTGCGCGCAGCGAACGCTACCACGGCCTAAAGACTAATCTCGCGACAATTCTACAGTGTTTCGCCGAATATTCGGCTTGTTGCTCGTAATTTTACTTTAAACTGAACTACTAGGTGACAGCTCTATAAAACGACAATCTCACAAAATTTCCGGTGTTGTCATAAGCTTAGGAGTATTACGTAAGAGAATACTTTCCCAAACAATCAGTTTGCTCTTAAAACTTCTACGCTGTGACATGAATTCTTCTCCCATTCAGTTGTCCAGTGCCATTATGGCCACAGTATTGATTCGCTGATGACAAGATACAAAGGAAATATGTCTTGCATGCCTATTCTATCGCGATCTGCCTTCGTGTGTGCAACTCCCACGGATGTTCAAGATTCAAGCAGATCGTCAACGCCCCACCACGTGAAGGAAAATGATGAAACGATGAATGTTACCCCTATACTGTGTCGGATTGTGACGTAACTACGTCGAGGATCAGCTGCATTGTGCAGTATTTGTTGCTATTACTGGATGCAGGTTTACGACCCTCACAAAATGTTAATGAGATGTGCATTGATAATGGTTTTTGATAAGGGTAGAACAGTTGTGTGGTACATTCCGGCGCTCTAGAATCAACTAGCTACACTGTCAAAAAATGCGGGATTGAAATTCCAAGACTTTCAAAATCATTATACTTGCGAGGCTGACTGAATGGTGCAACAAAAATATCATGACGCTTGTTATCAAGATGATAAAATGACACTGGTTCTAGAACGCTCCAGCAGAATACGAAAGGATAATTCGTTGGATCAAAAGTATTTGAATAATCACTTGGTGCACAATTGCAAGCGTAAGATATAGCAACTGTTGCGCCCGTGGTCGGGTTTAGATAAGTATTTGTCGGTACAAATTGTGACCTCTCACGAATAAGAAACATCCTTTCGGGGGGTGAAATGTCTCCACTTCACTGTCGCATAGTGAGTTGGGTGACGAAGATTAGTTGATAACTTCTAAACCGTTTGAATGACGAAACTATTGAATGTTTGTGTACATTTACTCATTTAAGATATTCATTGTTTTATAGGGACTGCAGCTGCTATCCATCAATCCGATGCCCCTAAGCAATGACACCCAGCATTCTAGGACTGACCACGGCAGTCTGTTGTATTTATCTACCTAGTCAGAGGAAATCGACGGCGACAACATCCCACAACTTGGTGTTTTCTTTCAAGATAATATTTCTCAAACAAAAAGCACAATAGCTACTTAGTTACTTTTGCGCGTTGTGCCCTATTCTTAGGCAAGTTACTTTCAAATCACATCGCCGATGCGTGACAGCTTTTGGTGCAGTGGTATGCACGTAAACCCAGGAAGGACACTGTCAAAACAGTGGAATGTCGGAATGAGCTGGTAGCATTCTTAGTGACGCAAATATGAGGCAGAATGCTTTTTTGAAAGTTAGAAGTTAGTTAGAAATCAAAAGTTACACTTTAGGAAGCTCGAAATGAATTAATCATTCTGTTTCTAAATTTGAACGCCCGTTGATAATAAGCCTGTGAAACCCACTGATTGGCAGCGGGGCCCTGATTAGCACACAACATATTTCGCTCAAGTGAGTGAAGTGTTGGCATGAAGCATTTGAACGCATTTGAACTCAATTATGTGAAAAGATACCAAAAATGCTAGGTCGATGCGTAAGTTCTTGGTAAAAATAGCTGGATGTTTTCGCCTAACTAATACATCGGGTTTCTGCACCAGCCTTGCTGAAACAGCACATTTTATTCTTATATGGTTACTCTGGTTTGCCTACATCACAGTGGACGTACTTTGGGTACATTAACTACATAGTACTTTCAATATATCTGGATTGATACTCCAAATTTCTGGTGTACAAAGTAAGCTTGCTAAGAATTTCTTATCATTCTAAGATAAACGGGCCTGGATCATCACGTTTGAAGGTCTACTAATTCCAGCTTGAATACAATAATAGTATATTCTGCTCGCGAACACATGGATTTTCACAATTTCACAAGGTGAGTAAAGCTTCAATCTGAGTAGTTGTTGCTTGAAGGATAAGTGGCACTATACCCTGTCAAAGTGCGAGATAATAATACTGCTGACTGCCCCCGGGGCCAAACAGTTGTGGGCAAACTACTTGCTAGATTTGAGCGTTTGAGACGCCCTGAAGTTTCGAGAGCTGACGATTTCCTTTAGGAATGAAACAGACGTATAGTGCTCTTGGGCTTTTTAGTGTATACAGACTTTACTGACAAGACGAAGTATCAACTGAAAGTTACCAACTACCTTCACGTCACCATCAATCTGGGTGTTCATTATGAAGCCGTTGACAAAAGCTATGCGTAGGAAGTTAAGAATAACAAACATATAGAAACAGGTATATCATGCAGCCAGTCCAGAAGTTGCGAGTAAGACACATGTATTCTATTGTGGCAATATGAACCTATTCGTACATTTTTGACAGCCAAATGATCAACTGAACCGCTGTTCCGATCTTTGTATCCAACTGCGAATCGTTTTACCTACCGACTCCGATCCATGGTGTGTATTTGGTTTGATGGTGAAAAGCATTCATTTTTTCACTCATCTCATTTAATGATTCGTCTGAGATATCAACGACTATATTTTGAAAATGTATCTTGTAGACACCCAGCCTAGACCATCACAACCGGTTTTCAGTTGCTTTGTAATCACTGGTCAACTGGTCGTTGTTCGAACTGGTATCGACTAATGTGTTACATAGTACCAGCTATGGCTGTGCAGGAGTTTCATGCTGAACTACAGTTTAGAACTCTTGGTGTGTGAGGGTGGAATGGACGGCGGGTTGTTTGCACTTTGGTTGCACAGTCAACTGCTACTTGTGCGCCAAGCGAGTACAAGTCGCTCAGTGAGGCAACACAATTTGTTTTGCTGATATCACGTTCCACGGATCTGAACACGCCACTAAACAATCATTTCAATGAGTCTGTAGAGATAGCAAACAATAATGTTGTCTGGGGTCAAGGACTGACTCAGAAGTTAACTTTTGATTAAATATACTATCAAGATATGACAACAAAAATCTAATAAGTAAGGTGCCGCGATTTAAAATCTAGCCAGCCTCGCGCGTGCGATCGTATTTGGTCGTTCACTGATGCGGCTGGTTGCTAGTTCGTGTTCGTTTCCCTCGTTATTTTTCTATTTGAATGTAATATCAGCAGGCTTATGTCACGTGGAGAGGAATTAGGACGGTTATTTGGGTAAGTTAGGGTTTTCAAACGTTTTAACCAGATCGGTTTGTATGAGACATGAAACCTGGAACGAGTAAGCCAGCGATACCAATACTACCGTTAGTAAACGCGTACGAAGTGTGGCTCGTTGTTTAGATGTTGAATTTTGCCAAAAAATCCAAATAGTTGAAGAGCGTCCAGATAACTTTGACGAAATTGCTATTTGAAATACTCAATAAGGATGCGCAGCTGATGACAGGTTTGGACAACACGCAGTATTAAATCACTTGCTGCCTGGGACTACACAGAACGTTAAACTTCCAGGGCTCTCTTCCTGGAGGGAAACCATCTTTCAATTTAGGATGGTTCATCTGAAGTATACACTGTTATTACTACAAAATAATTGATGGATTTTGGTAGAGGTGAAGAAATTTCCAGACGTTTTTATTTGTCATGCACTCGTTACGTGCTTCAACCTTGTATAAAGCAGCTCAGATGCGAGAGAGTTCCCATGTGTATTTGTTGCGTTGGCACCCGTATTTCATATGCATGGGAATATTACCAAACTTTAAACGCGTCTTAATAAAATAAGTCCATTAAGTATCTCGGCCAGACCTGAAGTCACGTATAATTCGGCAACATTTGCACGTGAGTTTCATACTGTCGTTCCAATCGTAGACAGTGAAGGCTTACTGTAGAGGATTGATTGAACATAAACCAATCCGCCATATTTTGTACGGAGTTTTGACATACACGAAACGACGAAGAAAATTTTGCCCGTTCATCACAACCAAATGAGCTGCAAATCACTATTGCAAAATGAATTTTTTCCCGTGGCGAACCGGTGACGGAAGTACTAGGCATATACGCACACACACATAGTGCATCGGGCAGTTCGTGATTACGCGCGATCCGACTTACCACACTCATACACACATATACACGCATACAGAGGCAAACTACGACATCAACGTCCCTACAAGGTAACGTTCAGGAAATTAACCAATGCAATTTTTCTGGTTTGTGGGTTTACTGACGTCTCTGCGACAAATACGAACGCACGTGTGCGCAAGCACTCAGGTGGATGCACCAAGCGAAATGAGCCCTATATCTGGGGTTTCAGACAGACCAGCGTCTAGATGGCTGTCATTCTCTACTTAAACACCTACTGTTGCATGCCACTGGGTTTATCGTCGATGTACGGCAGTGTTCATACTTGCGTATGTGAACCCTGATGTGTGTACGCGCCTGACTGGGGTTGGCAGACATTTGCTCGTCCTATGTGTGACAGCAGAAAAAGCACTAGTCTGGACCAGCAACTTTTCTCCGGCAAAATGTCATTTTGAGGTGTATGATTCGCAGGACCAGCCCAATGTACAGTTTGTGGAAACTCGGCAATGCAGGGCTTCGTTTATTGTTGAGCTATTGGATGTTGGTTGTGCATATGGAAATTATTCTTACATTTTGAATCTGCTGAAGGTGACAGATGGGGCCGTTGCAATGATTTCTGCCGCCATCATTATTTTGTTGCAGTCCACTGTATCATTAGGGGCGGATAAACTGATAACGGTTATTTCGGATGGTGAACCGGATCAATTCATCCGCAGTCACCCACATGACCGTATGCAACTGCTATATGGGACCGAAAACGATCAAAACTTTGGACGTGGTAACAGTACACATGACTTGACCGGATACTCTCCGGCTATCTCTGCCATTCTGTCGATTATTTTACCATCAATCGCGGTTGCAACAATAGGCGGAAATTTTCTCGTGATTTTGGCAGTCACCTTGGTGAAGAAGTTACAAACGCCAAGCAACATTCTCATTGTTAGTTTGGCATTTAGCGACTTCTTTGTTGGCCTACTGGTATTACCCTTCGCCATTCTTGATCTCTTGAAAGGATATTGGCCATTCAATGAACCGCTCTGTGATATGTACATCTCATTTGATGTACTTTTGTGTACCGCGTCCATTTTGAACCTATGTGCAATCTCTATTGACCGATACTTAGTGATAACCAGACCACTGACCTATGTCAGTAAAAGGACTCCGTGTCGGATGGCACAGATGATTGCTGCCACATGGATTATTTCAGCTCTCATCTGCATTCCACCAAATATTGGGTGGAAGTCTCCCTTTCAAGAAGGCAGATGTGAATACAGTGAGGACGTCGGCTATCAAATCTATGCCACGTTTTGTGCATTTTACCTTCCGCTACTGGTCATGCTTGTCTTGTATGGGAAAATTTTTAAACTAGCCAGAGAAATGTCTCGTAACGAGCAACGGCAGATGATGCCTTGCACGCAAAATAATCTACAGCATCAAACATCGCAGGCCGAAGTTGGCCAGAATAATTTGAATTCGCGGGCCTGTTTGCCTAGACAAGTCAGTTCTCCTTCAGCAAAATGCGAAAACGATGCATTCGTGAATATTGTTACTAGTGGAAATATTCCGGGACCGGTCAACACAACAGGCTTACATCAATTGACAAACGGCAAGTCAGAGGAGGATAGAAATCGACGGCAAACTACAAACACAGTGACCTTTTCTGTAGATGAATCTCACACAAGAGCATCATTCTGGAAACCTCCTTCTAACCCGGATTTAGTTCGGAGAAGGTCCAAGAACAGCTCGGAAACCAAGGTTATTAAGACACTAGGAATTATAATGGGATGCTTTTGTCTCTGTTGGTTGCCGTTTTTCATGGTTCAGGTGAGTGTAAACTTTACAGAAGAAACATGCGACAGCATATTGTTTATGACTTATCAAGTTTTGGTTTAGTCACGCTTGAATTTCTTTGCTTGTGTTTGTTTACAATGGATAGCCCTACATGACAAACCATCAAATATTAGTTTAGTTTTGAACAAAAAAATATGGTTCCACGAAAGTCACGAGGATGTGCAGGAGGTAATGTTAATTAGGGTTTCACTGCCTTTTTATTTTGCGTTTGCATGTTCCCTATAGTAGAAAGAAGATAGACATTTTCGAGAATGAAAAACAGCCCTCGAAGTGTATATTTGGTTGCTCATTTAGATACCGTGTCGCATGATAAAATGTTGAAGGGTGTTGGTTCGCATGAACTTTAGTGTTCAGAATAGACAAATGAACCGAAATGCATTTTCACTGGATAATCGATCCATCTTGATCACTATTTCCTTGGAAGGACGGAATAAACTATTTTAGAGCACTTTTGATTCAACCGCAGAAGGCTGAATTATCACCATACCAACAACAAATAAATATGGCTAAACTGTGCAGAATAATCTTGTTCAGACACAATGAAAAGTGTAACCTATGGCCTCTACAACACAAATACAGTTAGCAAAAAATATATTAGTGGAATCTGTCCAATCTAAAGTGCATTTAGCAGGTTTCAAGCGTCCGTAGCACTACCTGACTGGGAATTTTTGACAGGTAGGTCAATCGATCGACACTCGCAGGGTCGCCCTTCAAGTAGTTGGGTATACTAATTAAATCGCTCAAGCGTAAACACTTTCACTTGTTCATACGAGATAATTCAGGTGCCTTCAGCGTGCGCTGGTGTAATAGAGGTTACACGTCCACTCCACATGTCAGGTATCGCGGCACGTCCTAGGACATGCACCGCTGATCAGCTTTAATTAAGGCGAAAGTCGAAGTCCTCCCCTTAGTGTGGACTGCCCAGAATTACGGCTCCGAAACCAGACGAGAACTTTTCAAAATAAATGAGCGGCGTGGAATTATATATTTCAAAAGAATGCATGTTATCTGCGATTACGATTTGGATTGGTGTACTCTGGAGACCAGTTAGATAGGAACACTCCACTTTTACCAGTTATTAAAGCGCCATTGTAAGTAAAAAAAGCCGGTTAAAATAGAAGCGTCGCATAATATCTTTATATTGTCACTTGTAAATTTTATGAAACCTTACAAAATGATCAGACCTCAGGTGTAGACTACTTTAATTCCCGTCACATTTGGATGAACTTGTTTTCATTTTCGTGATACTTTCTGGGCAACAGGAATGAATAAATAAATGTAGATGTCGGCTAGTCACTAAAATGATTGGAATAGTCCTTTTACAACCACAAATTGAACTCAGAATCCCGGCCCAAAGTATATGACTAAAACTGCTCCACCTCAGCAACCTTTTGAGTAGAACATTAGGAATATTCATGTATCGTGATACCTCGAAATCAATTTGGTTTTCACGGGAGACTCATCTGAATCTCTCGTTTATGATATTCCTCAACTGAATGTGCTGCACATAGTGCATTACGTATATATATGTATCACGATATATAGAATATAGTACCAACTAAAACATGAGGCGGCCTGGTGCAGCACATTCAGTTGCCTGGAAACATCACAAACGAGAGATTCAGCTGGGTATCAGGTGAGTCCCTCGAAAAACCAAATTTGTTTGCAAATGAGTGTAGTTCACTGCTCCACACATTATTTTTATGGTTCAGTGCTCTCCCTGTCTGTGATAAACCTCTATAACAAACGATGTCACACTACTGACAGTAATAAAATTTCCCATAATATTAGAAAGCAGCTGTCAACGCAAACACACTTCATTGTTTGACTTGGTCAGATTGTGAGCCAGTGACTCGATTCTCCGCTTATCACGCTTCATCCCTGGTGGACAATTAAGATGAGCCGACCAATGGAATCTATTCAGTCGAGGGGAAATATGGACTACCTTTTACAAGGAACAGTAGCGTTAACTGATAAAATACCAGCAGCCTGGGATAAAGGAGATAGCCAGAAAGAAACATAGGAAATGTGCGTGAGAGTTAGGTAGTCTGCAAACTCCTACATGTCATATCTGATAAAGAGAAGTCACGTAGGGAAAGACAAAGATATTGTGTAAACATAGCACATAAGTTCGGATGCATGAAGTTTCGATCCGACCTGAATTGTACACAGGTTTCCACTTGCACGTACAAAAAATTGCATACAGCAGTCCCATCCAATAAGCTTCTGAAGGAATGACCCCTGCCGTCTTCTCAACTGCAATAGAAATCAGAATAATGCTCAAATACTCCTTTCCAAGGGTAGTAGATTAAAGATTAGCTTGATTTCACTTCATTCATCATAAATTAGGTTCACATGGACGACTACATCTCTAGCTAGAAGTCACCATTTCGTCGTTCATATCTACTAATCTGGTGCAAAATATTGATGATCCTCTTCATGGTAATAAGCAGCGGACGAGTGGGAAAACTACGCCTTGCTAAAACATGTATACTGGTAATTAACCATTTGCTCAGGTAAGTATCTACTAGGTTTACTCTCGTGAATTTACATCAGTGTTGGCAAAATTTAGTTAAATGCATTCGAGAACAATTTCTTAAACATTCATTTGTCAGAAGCCTAGGTCATCATTCTGATAACCAACAAATCGATGCGAGGTTTGTAGAATATTTTCCACCTCACTGTTTTCCGAAAGTTTTTTCTCGTCCTGGATATCTAATAAGTAAAGGATAAGCACCGAACCTGAGTTTTGCTCACATCAGAGTCAACTAGCTTTGGGTATCCTTCGCAGCGTGAAAGTGGAAACTCCTGGCCTCTGCACTGCTATTCAAGCGTACACTCATTAGTTAATCAACTCAACCTGGACTAAGCTGAATTACTACATCTAAACGGGTGGTCGCGTGTGAACCTTGTCCGACTTCAATGAAGTCTAACATAGAGGATTTTAGAGTCGTGGGGACTCCAGCATCTGAATATGTCAGTTGCCTAAAGGCGGGTTTTCAATATGATTTTTCAGTAATTTGACTGCTGCCTACACAGCTACTTTGTCTATTTGTTTATCTTGTATATCTTGTTTTTCAAATTTGGCTTCCACTGAACGTCAAATTAAGTGATTTATTATGTCGGCCGCGTCAGTGTACCGCTCATTTTCGTCACTGGAATAAGTGCCCCACATGTGCGTGAGCAAAGTGGTAACATGTTACTAAAACGACTGGTCACCAATTGTGACCATGTAGCAATAGTCGTAAATGTGTTTCGACCTCCCTCATCCTAGAGCAGAATGTGCTGCTAAACTAGGCTTACACGCATACAGATGGGGACTGACTGCCGAAAGTATACGGACCGTGTGGCTTGTAATAAATTGCGATAAATTAATGTTGTGTTGATTTTTACTATTCTGCTTCAAACAAACATTTTCTGTCATTTTACATTGTGGTTTCGGATACTATATCTTTTAAAGACAATTTAGTTTATAAGTCCTAATTAGTTTGTTAGTCATCGTTTGGGATTTGTCAACCGCAATTACTTACTGATTTGTTAGCTTTCTTTACGCACGCACTTTTACATCGATTAAAAATGGCATGATCTGAATAAATGGTATTACAAAGGGCTCAGATCCACGGAATTATCTAATGTCATTTTCATGAGGTTAATACAGTATGCGTGAACACGGCCGTAATGAGTTGCCGTCATTGACAGCATATGCAGGAATATTCTCATAAGTAAAATATCATAAGGAAAGATTTTTCCTACAAGGCGAAATCTTCAACTGGCAAGGCATTTTATATCATTCTCCATTCCGGTATATCACCAACTCAGCGGTTTATTGAAACGCCGCTCTGTCACGGAAAACTCGAGTTAAATTTTGAATAATTTTGTTTAGTTTGAATGAATAAGTAAATTTGTCCACCTGGTCTTTACAGGCGGACCGTGCCCAAAAGTAACAGGCCACAATTGTGATCGGGGAACATTTTGGTGACAACGAAAATGAAAAGCACGACTACTAGCTAATTGGTACTGCCTGTTTTCACTGCATATGTGAGATCATCAAATTCGTGAAGCGGTTTTGTGAGCTGGACCCCCTACAACTAAACCGATATGTAACAACAAGTCAAGTAAGATTAAGCTGCAGTTTCAGAAGATAAACATAATCCATTCACTGATTACAACTAGTGGATCCATCATTTCCGAAATTTTGAAATGCTTCGCTTCGGACAACCAGTACCACTACCGTTAGCTTTTATCGTCAACTGTTTTTCTTCAAAAATCCATCCAGCGTTTCCATTATTAGCCGATCCCCGCGAAGTTAGCCGTATTAATTTGATGGTTTATATGTCCCGCTGCAATCCGTAGGATAGCATATGCTGTGGCGTGGAATAAAACGCCAGATTTCAACCGAAGAGTACAGCCAAATTATGTACTGATTTCAGATATTTACTCACATCGGTCAGCAGAGACTACAGATCCGATTGCAAAAACTGGTTTCCACAGTGTTATAAGACTTTTAAAGATTGTTTTATTCTGCTTGCAGTTTGAGCCGCTTTTCAGTCCTACCAATTCCTACTCCGCAGAGAGTGGGTGCCACAAAATTGATCTCCAGCGTACAACGAGTTGCTCAGTAAGATGGGACAAATTTTTAAAAATTTGCATGTCTCTTTTACTTATTCTGACGTCAGACATACTCCTTGTGTGCTCACGAGGTACTAATTGACTGAACAATCCTGAATTAAGTTATGAATCCTTCTGACTCTGGGAGTTTGTTATTGAATCTCATTATCATCGATAACATGACATCAGTGTTCAACACGGATGCTTCACTGCCGTACAACCATGATTTATTTGAAAGCCTTATTATGAAGGGAAGAATAAAGGTGGATGGGGAAGGAACTTAGTGCTAGCTTACTATAATCATTCCGAGGTGCCTACACCTCCACACACTCATTCAGGCAATCTGGATAGAAACTGACAACAAGAACACCACTGGCATCGTTTGGTAGCCATACCTTGCAGTGTCTCCAACCAGGCGCAGTGAGGATCACGCGGTCCCCATCCTGGGAGGCGAGTAGCACCGACAGAACCCAAAAGTTCCGTAATCTCCTTCATACCCTTCTGCCACGTCAAGGGTTGGCCACCTCTCTGCTTCCGCCACTCTGAATTGGGCATGGAAAACAGCACTCTCTTCGGCAAACGATGATTAGGCATACGCAACACGTGTCCCAACCAACGCAGCTTCTGGTGCTGGACACATTCTTCAATGGAAGTACCCGTTGCACAACCAAAAACTCGCTTTCTAACTGCCTCGTTACGGATTCGCCGACACCAACCCACACGAGCTATGGTTCTGAGACAACGATTGTCAAACACCTGAAGACGTCTCAGTAACGCTGCTCGAGCAGGCCAATTCTCACAGTCATACAACAAAACAGCCCGCACTGTAGCTTGATACACACGTCCCTTGAGTTTCAGGGATACACCACTTTGACGCCATAGGTGTCTAAATTAGCAAACACGACCGGAGCCTTGCAGATTCGTGCATTGACCTCAGCTGTCACACTACAGTCAGAACTAATGCAACTTCCAAGAGGCGTAAAACGCTCCACAACTTCCAGTATCTCTCCTTGGATTTTAAGTGGCGTGTTCAGTGACTGCATGTTCACGAGAATGACCTTAAAATTTTGTGGGTGCGAAGGACAATATGACTTTGGTCAGTTCATCCAAAATAACCTGCGCCTTCTCCTCCTCTTCGAAGACGAAAACAATGCCGTCTGCATATTTTAGATCGACGAGGTTTTCGTCACAGGCTATTTGAACGCCGGGGTTTTGGGGACCTTCCGGCGTTCGTCTCATGATTTCATCGGTCACGAAATTAAATAGGAATGGAGAGAGTGAGTATCACTGATGGACAACACTTTGTGTACGGAAGCTTTTGGAGAGCTCGCCATATACTCTCACACGTCCGGAAGTCTGAGAATACAAAGAGCTTATTATTTTCACGAACTTCCGGGGTATTCCTTCGCAGGCAGGTGTGTCAAGAAGAACAGACCGGGCAACGGAGTCGAATGTGTCTTGGAAATCCAGGATTTTCAAAACTGTGGTTTGCTTATACGTATGGCGTTTATGTAGCACATGATGGCGTGTGAATGTTTGATCAGCACAACCCCTACCAGGTCGGAATCCAGCTGGCCGCTCTGGAGTCAGTGTTTCACGAACCACCGTGAGGCAACGAACCAACAGTGACGCCAATAGTCTCGTTACGACCAGGGTCAAACTGACTTCCCTGTGGTTACCACACTCACTAGAAGCCACTCGTTTGAAAATGGGCAGTATCACCGACTCTCCCCAGTTTTTGGGACAGACTTCTTTTCCCAAATGCAAGCAAACATATAAGACGAGCGCTGAATGAGGACTTCATATCCATCTTTGAACAATGCGGGTGGGGGCACTAAATTCACCGTCCAGGGCTCTACGTCAGTTTTGAGCTCCAGATGAGAGGCAGCTGGTGGCGTTCTTCTTTCTTCAAGATGGTCACTTCATTCGGATCCCTGATGGTTTCGCTCACAGAAGATCTCCGGGGACCGGTCGCACGGATCAATGAAGTAATCTTCGGGCATTACCGGCTTTCTTGGTCTCTTCCATTTCCTTGTCTTTCTGTGTCCGCCACACTCCGCGGTCGGCTCGTACACTTACTTTAACTGACGTCTGATAGTTCATCGTGTCAAGTTATGTTCGGAACCGGCTGAGATATTTCCATGAGACGTAAGGCGTGTCACCGTTCTACCTGATACCCAGTGTTTGAATGCGCCTTGTGGTGCCATGCCACAGACAAATTTACCAGCACTATCCAAAGAGGTGTCACTTTTGTCGAGTACGATTTCGCATCTGATGGGAGAGCATTTGGAAGAGACTCTTGAAGATGCTTCTGGTGAATTCGTCTAATATCCGGATCTGCCAGTCTCTCAGTTGACAAGCGATTTGTCCTTATCTTACGTGGTTCTGGAAAACGTAGGGAGAAGCGACTCCGGACGAGTGCGTCGTCGGAATCCACAAATGTGTTCGGAAACGACCGGCAGTCCGTTATTGATCTGCTCCATCGGTAACTGATAGTAATGTGATCGATTTTAGTTTGTGGCCGGCATGCCGTTGGAGGACACCATGTGGCTGGACGACTTCGGCTAGTGATGCGTAAAAACAGCTTGCGATTAGTACACAGTTGAAGCAATCGCGCACCACTGTCCGTACTTACCGACTCCAATTCATGTCGACCACCTAGTCGAGTCTAAGATACACTATGCCTGTCTACTTGTGCATTCATATCTCCGGCTATAAACATAATATCTGAGCTTTTAGATTGCCTCAACAGGGCATTAAGGGCGTCGTAAAACCTGTATTTGACGGCGTCGAAGCTACAGTCAGTTGGAGCGTAAGCAGACAAGATAATCCAACATCAATCAACTTCCCGCTTGTGAGACTCCTTCGCAGACGTTGTCAGACGAACCGCACGGAGGCGACTATCAACAGGAATCCAGTCAAGCAAGGATACTTCCTTCCGGTGGTTTAGGACGATACCAACCCCTGCACATCCCGCGGAGCAGCTTCTGGATCACCAGAGGTGCGTAGGCGGAAGAGATTGGAGACTGATGGGGCGGTTAGCTCAACCACTGTGCTTGCATCTTAAATTATTGTTTCTGATACACAAGACACATCAATTCCAAGCGGGTACAGTGCGAGAGCAAGGACAGTTTGTTGTCCTGCTTGCTTCAGAGTGCGGAAGTTGAAGACGGTCCTATAGACTGGATGTCGGAGCTTGAATATTGATATCGAGATGCCTGAGGATGTCGGCGCCGCGAGTCGAGCAAACGTTGCACGCAGAACCGATACAAGACTAACGGAGTCATCAGTGCTAAGTACTGGGCCTACAAGGAGAGAATTAATAAAGGGGTGGGGAGAGGGGCAGAAAAAGTATGTGAAGGAACAGAAGGGATGCGTCTGCAGTAACCTGTTTTAGCTTACCTGCCGTGCTCTATGCAGCGAGTAAGGCGACCTGGTTTATGGCACCACGAGACCACCGATGTGGCATGAGTTTATTGTTAGACGCAGTTATTATGGTTGTACGTGGGCTGGAATAGCGCCAGGGCGCCCACAACTAGACAGAAGGACGATTAGGGTCCTCAACCAAAGCCTTTGGCTCAAAAGCCTAACCGCAAGGCAGCGATGTTTGGCCGGAAATGCAAACGCACTACGATTTCTACGGAACAAGTCGCCATATTTTGCAACCCCCAACCCGGAGGAGCAGCAGACTGTGTTTGTCACCCCTTAACCATTGACTGACCTGGTATGAGAGACTCTGTGAATGTCGAGGAGAGCATTCCCTGTATAGCTCAATGGGTCGCTGAGGTGCGCGAACCGTCACCCCACGGTAAGTTTCGGTCATCGTGACGGGTTGCTGAATCTACGGCACATGACCTCAATGACACTGTAACCTTCTAGCTGACTGCCAAGCCTTTTTGTCAGCTTGCACCTGAAGTCCTCAGGCGAAGGAAATGAAATATGTTCACACCACTTAACATGACACGTTTCATTTGTTCACATTATTCCTATCCCAAACGCGCCAGATGACATCATGAATAAAAACCTTACGGGGTCTGGATGGACCCTAAGTAAATATTGGGTACAGAGGAATGATGTGAAACATCTGGTAATTTTTTAACAAGGATGAACCAATATTCTACATATAGGCAGATTTCAGCACCGGAAATAACTGAATTGCCACCATAAATGAATGGTAAATCTAGGTGGAGTTTGTTAATATTATTATTGCAGAGGTCATCGATGAAGTATGTCCCGAGGGGTCGAAATCTTTATCAGAAGTTGGTTTTCCATTGGCACTTACTCGAGCCCGCGAAAGCATAACTAACCAGCATTTTTTGTTGACAGAGCTATGGCTAAGAAACACTGGACGCACTGAAGACCTTTGTACCACTACGCTGGAAACAATAAACTTATTTAACTGATTAAATATTTTGAAGTTTCGTCTGTTATCTAACCTTGCAAGCAACCAATCGAAGATGAAAATATGAGAAGCATTTTCTTACCCTGATCAGAAAGTATCGGTAAGACGTTTCTTGTGAGTATCTGGAAATAGTCGAAGAAGGCCAATTTCCGGTTGGTAGCTGGATACTATGACATGTAACACTGTGTAACTGATCACCAGCGCAGTCAGACATCATTGTACGGCGTTGTGCGCAGTTTAAACTGCAGCAGTCAACTTAAGCACATTATTTTGTGTGGAACGATATACGGAAAGCGCATATGGCAGATATAAATTTCAGAAATACCGTTTGTTTCCCCCTGGTGCTGGATACTACAATTAGGAGCTCACACTATTTGTCCTTGGTTGATATCTGAGACCATAACCTCTTTCATTTAAATTTATAACATGAAATTCCGTACAAGTTCAACAGTACCCCGTGGATTTATCAATCAGACTGTTAGTGCGTTATTGTTCTTGATCACCATTTAAGCGTTATAAGACAGCACATTGTAGTACGCAATCGCCCATAGCAACGACATTTGAATTATCAGCGCGTACTTTGTGTCATTATGTTTGGAAATAGCTGTAGAGTTTGCATCATTTCTCATGCTGGACGAATGTTTGGTTCAGTCAATCACTCACGAAAATTTACAGTTTGCTTATAGGTATTTTATTTCATTCCCAAGATGTCCACTTGAACTGATTAGGTGACGGGAGGGAAACTCATTCGGTTCAGGTGTTACAACCATATGTTTTGCTCTATCCTGTTGAAGTGATGTGAGCCGTTTACAAAACACAACCAAAATTCGCAGCATAACTAATAAACTTGATAAGAAGAATGCTGGCTTAGACATTACATGCCTCTCAGCTATGCAAACGATTTATATTGTGGCAAATTTTGCATCGGTAAACAAATTCCGTCAGGTAGAGGTTATCTTTTTTACCTACGGTGCAATACATAAGTCGTACGCTGCGAAAAAATCCATGTCCTAACAATAGACAAGAATATTAAGAACTGCATGATGAGTTTTCATGCTGCGCCTTGTAATACCATTAGGAGTGAGCGTACTGAACTTGTATTGATCGGTTACATGAGAAAACAATATCGTTAACCTGTCCCAGATTTTTTTGCCAAATGCAGTTCATTGCAATGACTTGTGAAATCATTTCGGTCGGCTGAAAACTGAGAAAGTCAGAATCATCAAGGGTCATCAACCGTACCTGCTTCGGTAACCCACAGTACAAAGGATATATTCTTCATCCTAGTCATGTGCAACGTAGTTGACTCATACATCCTCTCTGTTATTCCACCGTTCGTAGGATACACAGTGTTAGGCTCGTTCTTTGGATTTTGTTGTCTGAACGCATCAGGCTAGCCACACTTAGGAACATAGCACATTGTGTTCTCTTTCAACAAACAATCCTTGTCACCACCAGGAGAGCCAGAGACTTCTGCCGTGGACTTAGTGTGCCTTAGAACGTGGGCTTTGTCAGCTTCATGGGGTGGAAATTTTATTCACAACTCTGTCTTGTGCTACAAAATTGTTTTAAAATGGTTGGATGCAAGCTAATGTGCTGTTAGGAACGTCAGATACCTGTATTTAAGTAGAAGCTTGAGTTGCATAATAACGCTGAATAAAGACTGAGCACATCATCCAGCTACTCCGTCGAGGAGAAAACTCTATCCCAGTTAAGATGCGTACATTATATTATAAGAAGTAGAAAGTGGGAGTGTTGTTATTTGAGGGAATCTTCCTGTTATCTCTAAAAGTTCTGTCGAAGATTCCGAATTCGTAATAGGGACCCCTCGATGGATACACGTTACACTAAAAATGTGAAATAAATTTCATATCGTTATTACTTTGGCTGTGCTAAAGAAAATAACGAGCACACAGCAGTAAAATGATCTGTCCCGCCAGTGTAGTTGGCAATTTCACTCACCATTACTTCATCATTAAAGGGTTTAATTTGCTGGGTGTTAACCTCATCAAAAATCACACTCATAATCGATGAGAATACATGAGAATCGACAGGCGCGGAAACACGAGGCAGTGGTAGCCTGGTGAAACTAACCACGGGATCAGCCCATATTTTCACTCGGTCCGAGAGGTTTGCTCATGTTTTATTGTTTCGTTGCTTTCACCAATATCTTTAAAACATATTTAGAGGCGCCGGGTATGGTATTCTATCCAAAGCATCTCATTTTATGTTCCGGCGTAGCCATGAACTTAGTGTTTTTATGCGCACTCTCCGTGCCATACTCCACCAACGGAGACGAGGACAACTCAGAACGGGCAGAATTTAACATTTGACACCAGCTGAGACGTGGACTTTGCTGATGCTTTCTTCAAACATTGAACTTGCCCCTTCAACGGCAACTACTTCGACCTCTCCAACATCTGACATTTCGAAAAGAAGTCATGGTAACCTGTCAATCCCACTAATTCTCCGATTTCTTTATCCCAGTGGACAACTCGAACGAGCGCCTGCAATACGTGTCCGATTTCTGTTTCATCCCACCATTAGCGGCAGTTCTAATGAGTCCAGGTGACAGGAGGTCCACTGAAAGCTAGAAGGCGGTGAATGTAAGGCCGCCTAATACCGGTATGTTGCTTTATTTCTATTCGCAAATGTTGTCATATCTTGAGGGTCCAGGCTAACACAAATATCACTATCACACGCAACCACTTGTAGATGAGCTGGAAGTATTCTCAAGTTCAAAACAGATAACGAATGATATTAAATTATAATAGGGTATAGATATGCACACTCACACACACACACAAGAGATCAGCAGCATCACCCACTATAGGTAAACAGCTGAAGTGTTTGCAAAAGGTAACACAGGATCCTCCCTTTTCAGCCGTGCAGATGTTGAGCTCCCCGTTGTCTAATACTTACCTCTACAGCAATGTACTTCTGAGATGTGTACCGCAATGGCCGGTGGGTAAGATTTCAGTCGTGTTTAGCCATAGAAGCACTTTGGTAGCTGCTCCGAAAATGGGAATATGCCTCGTGCAAAAAGCCATCAAAGTGGTCACATGGTTTGTTGAGTATTTTTATCAAGGCATGGAAAGATTATCGAAAAAATCTCCATGGTGAGATGACGTACCGGGTGAAAGTGTTCCCACACCTTGGTCGCTGAGTCTCTGTTTGCGCAGTTCATTCCCCGTATCCTAATTCAGCGAATATAACGAATGAGAAAATTTGATTTATTTGGGTTGGCTGACACCTGTTTGGTAGAGATTTTTGCACATCAGGGTCATCCCCCACATGTAGAAAGGTGTGAAAATATGTTCCCCACTTTCCATCCAACTAACTGTATTGTTTGAAATTCACCTTGGATACTTAGCCTCATACAGCAGTCGGTTTATGCCACCTTATGTAAACTAATAATTAATTCTTGCAGAGCTGCCTGAGGTTTCTATAACTAGTGTTGAGATGCTATTTTTCTGTCTGAAAATCTCATCTATGTTGGGAGATTCTGGTCACGCAATCTAAAACAAAATCTCAGTGAAATAGTGTCTAGAAATATAATTGAGGTTTGTTTTGATAACTTTTTCGGGAAAGGATATATAATAGACAAATGCCTGAAGAACACTAAAAGTTTGTTCCTTTTATATTCGAGTAGCCTCTTCCTGTGAAATATTGCTTTTGGACGTTACACGTTACAACATTGCCAAGAATGACATGGAAAAAGCCGGCAAATAACAATGTGATTTGTAGAAATTAAAGCGGCTACTTACATGCAGGTTTCAAGTTTTGTTCTATATAATTACATTGTCAACCTAATTTTGGCATTTGTGTCTGTCTGACGCCTTACAAAATGAGCTGATTTCAAGAACAAGTTTTGTCCCGTCTATTAATTTTAAGTGAGGGAGCGTTCAGCAACAACCGGTGAACAAATAAATGCAGAACTTTTAATCTGTTTCGCCGAAACATGCCGTTCACCTGATCAGCCTTGCAAAAGATTGGGCATACTGACAATTGTTGACGCTGTAAAATCGAACACGCATATTACTCTGTTGGTTACTAACACGTCCATAGGAATATATTTCACTCAAACTGATGTTTAATCAACTAAAAGTGGAATAATAGGCGCTGAAAACCCGTAAGATCATTCAAAGTCGCTTTTACAACCAGCCGTTTCAGCAACCACTTCGGCTGTTTTACCGCAACTGGACTCTACATTGATGTACGTGCTCTCCTTTTATTTGAATGACGTTTGAATAGACGCTTCATTGTTCTAGTATTAACATATTTTTACCTTGTTTAGTCCTCGAAGACTACTTTACCCCCTGCTTTCATTGAGTTTACATGTGTCACGGTTGCTAAGCCAAGATACAGTAATTTTACCAAACACTTGGTTTTATCAGTTCATATTACCAGCTGACACCAAATGACTTAAATGTGAAAGTGAAACTATATTATTGCACTGTGCATTGGTTCCGTAATTCCCCTGCACACTGTAGGCAAAAGTGCTATAATCTAATTTATCTTGATCGAGGTAGGATATTTTTGACATTCTTCTTGCATGAAAACTGAATCCATGCTGAAACGCCAGAAAGCCCTGAAAACTTGCTTACTCGTTGTCCGGAATTCTCAATAGAATGCAGCTTACAATTCCTCGTAATGACTCGAACCCATTACCTCCTGACTACCAATCGGCCAGTTGTGACTTATCATCATCATCATCATCAAAGACAGCAACATCAGTGTTGACACTGATGCTTCACTGCCGTACAACCATAAGGTTCGTCTAATTATATTNGGAGTTGTGACTTAGCAGCGGTGTGATTCGGTTGTACTTAGTTAGGATATAGTGCCCTTGTCCTTGCTGCGTGCTTGTGGAGGGTTACACGAATCATATCACGGATCATATTTTCATCACCTCAATGGACAGTTTGCACTCCACACACCACTTTCCACTTTTTATCACCGTTGGCTTTATTTCCTTAGAACATCTGTTGTTTAATTTCAGCTTTTATTAATTCACAAACTCTGGTGGCATCCCTAAGTTTTTCTTATTTCGTCAATTTATGCTTGTTCATTGACTTACCACGTCTGATCCACTGGCTCAAAATTTAATGCAGCGGAGATCGCGATGCTTCAAATTCCTATAAGTACGGATGACAGAGGTTGAATCAACGCATTCAGAGCCAAGTAGCCAAATTTAAAGCACAAACACTGCGGCTAAAACCTGCAGCATACGACAAAAAATGTTGCCTCTGTATGCAATAGAATACACTCACTCTGGTTTTTGTGAAGAAGAGGGTCAATTTAGACCGGTAATATAAAGGGGGTACTACAAGTTGTTCGGTTTTGGAGCTACATTTTGCCTGATGTGGCCATATTTTCGTTAATAATTCAAATAGCACAATGAGTGAAATAAGTTACTTTTGTGAGGCGATATTTCAGAACGAGCGACTACACTTGACCTGACGATGTGCATTTTATATACCAAAATTGAGAATTGCACTGTTAATACAAGTGAGTGCAAATTCTGCGGCACGTAACGATTGAAGATTATTTGACTTTGTATCGCATGATTTGTGCAAAACAGTATTCCCTTATCTGGGTTCTATCAGTGGTTAGTGCTTACCAGATTCCGTCAGGATTTGCTCATGTGAGGTATATCATTCAACCGTAGTCATTTTGTTGACGTATGTGACTGACTGCATATAAAACACATCATGCACCTACTTCAATGGAACAATTAGATTTTGGATATTAAACAGCAATTGTGTGCTAAACTTTATGATATCTGTTTATATAATGAAAGATTACTCACACAAGGCCTAAAATATGTCGGCCGAACACACTAACGTAGTGCAAATGCATACAGGTCACTAAATGGCCTGCTACAAAAAGCAACATATCAAAACAAATTCATGTACTTTGTCGTCGTCCTGCAGACAAACATTGCGACTGTATTAGTCTCATGGGAGCCGGGGCACAATGGAAAAAGTTGTTTTATGCCCCTCCATTGATGTGATATCTATTTATAGAAGATTTGCAAAACACATTATTAAAAAACCTCATTCGGACCCATAAAATGTGGTTTTACCCCACCTACGAATGTTCCATTGGAGCTTAACATTATTCCTAACCTAATGACTGGCAGAAAGGTTTATACGGCAATCTACAGTGACTGACTGTTAACCAGTAGGCCAAAATGGGCTAAGCTTGCGAGAAGCACAGGCGAAAAACGCCTACCTCTAGTGCGCAATTCTTTATTCGCGAACGCAAACTAAGCAAATACAAGCTATCAGACGCAAGTGAACATACCAACAGTCCATTTAAATTTCCTGGACGTTGTTCGAATACTGGAGACCAGTAAACAAACACTGCAACGTGGTTCAATAGGGTCCATATCACTCTTCCATCAGATGCATGCACGATGCTTTAACGCATGACCAGACACTACTTGCATGCTTCATCATTGTTGTGCACAGTCACATGGGTTTTTATGAATTATTGTTCTCTCATACTACCGTAGGAATCCTCGAATTAGAATGCCTAATTTAATGCACCAGAATGATCCTCTTAAATGTCATCTAACTAGCTGTACCATGAAACAACATATTACACGTTTAATATTTAGGCGAATTTAGAGGCGGGTCCATCCACATGGCCACAATTATACATAGGTGGTTGGAAGATGCTCTAATTTCATGAGCTGCATTGTTGCTGGGATAAAAGTAGTGTGCCTATTATAGATTGTTATCATTATATTAAAGATGATTAATTATCACAGTACAAAAATGATGAATGAGATTAGTTTCATCTAGATTTATTTCACACTAGACTCATTTCACGTTATTAATTTTGAACAATCCTAATAATTGCACGACGAACTATACTGATAAATTTAGAAAGAAATACCTTTCCAACCACTCAAAAGTGGCACATTTGCGTCGTTAAAATAAACAATCTAAAATCTACATTATTTGACACCCTAAGAAATCAAAACCCTCATGTAGTGAGATTCTCCGTAAAAGAGCTTCCATGAAAGGCGTCTCCTACGCAGGCATCTTAAATAATGATAAACAATAAATAATTAAGTAGCCTCTGTCTCTGTACCCAAATGTTTGGGAAGCTTGCAAAATTGTTATTAAAGAATTTAGTATAAACCACTCGTTACGAACTTAAACAAGCAATGTTTTGTTTTAGTCCACATATTGGCAAAACAAATCCTCGTGGTTTAACTAATCATTACCCAACAGAATTCTACTTGCGTGCCAGTTCACACGGGCTGAACAATTACTAGGGTACTTCCGGGTAAAAGTTCTGCATACACATGAAATTACAATTATCCGAACAACACTCAATTTGTCCATCAAATATATTCTTCAGCAGAATTGATACCTCAGCTTATTGCAATAAACACCTAATATTTATTCGTTCCCGGAAATTTAGCATTCTACAAGGTTATTATTTTGTAAATTCAAGGAAATTTGTAGGAAGTTCAGCTTTTACTTGAGCATCATTCAGAGATGCAGCTCACCACAGGCTTCACGTCAAAAATTATCATCTCTAAAAGACAAGGAACCTTTTTGACAAATTTATAGAAAAATAATAGTTGGTTTTTGCGCTAAGTTGACCCTCATTCTCAGCTGACAGTGAAATGAAGAAACCCAAGCTACTTTGTTATGCGTTCATAAATCGTGCAACGTAGTTTCATCGGGCTCACTGGAATGAAGACCACTCACGGAGTGAAATAGACCGATTGCAAAAAGTATATTTTTCATGTTTTTCCGTTCCAGATTGGTACCGGAGTACACCCGTTATTTTTGCCAGATCATTTAAGTACTTCATATCCACCGAAATGATGAATAAGCAGGTATGCCAACTGCGGCGAAATGTTAAGGCTGTCTTAAGTTTTGGAACTTTGAAGCGCAAATTATGTTGAAGTCATATGGATGATATTCGTTCTAGGTGTATGCAGTCTTTGTGTTTATAGACCAATCTGCTCGTGTTTAATAAAACGTTTCCAGGTTTTGTGGGGAAAGGCATCTATGTCCGTGTCAAATGGTTATGCTTGGCCTACAAACATGTGGACGATAAATATGGCTGTCATTTTCGAGTCCGGAAGGGGATCATTTAATTGTTGTTTTTTTAAATGGACAGTCCAGGGGAGAGAAATTCTAGCTTCTTTCCGTCAAGAAGCCAAATGGGAGTAATTACCAACTTTACGAATGTTTGGCGGGTAATCCGTAGAATATCAACCTTGCTATAATTCGGCGAAGTTCCTCCTGGGAAGTAGGAATTTGGTTCGCGCCATTACGAACTCTAAATGCTTTTATTCAACTATTGAAAAATACGGAATAGATACCTTATTAACGACTTTATATAATCATAACAAATGTAAAGAATACGTGTCTTGGCAGCTGGTGATTATATAACTTGAATAAGATAATCCAGGACTTTGGGCATAAAAATTCAGTCGTTCCACATAAACCACACCGAAATATCTCTTGTTCTGATGTAAAGCCAGCCATATGGGAACGCATGCAGGTAAGATCTCACGTAAGCCTTTTACCCAAAAATGCTTTGGTCAGTCTAAATGAGCCTGTCAATTTCAACATGCTTAAAAGTATATTTTAAAGTAAATATCTCAGTAAATTCATTACATTTTCTAAGTTATGTCAATATATTTTCTTTCCAGCATCACATGAGAGACACTAAAGGACAACTCACAAGGCAAGGCGTATATCTATCTAGTTCTTAGGACGGACAAAGTTAATGGTCCAAGCCCTAATCTGTTTAAAAGAAATCCTGTCCAACTGCGAGAAAACTCAGGATTTATGAGCTCAGGTTTTACCTTTGTTTGACAGCTGTTTAGCAAAAAAGGGATATTAAATAGTTGACACAGTAAAACAATTGTATATGCATAGTTGATGAACCGGAGGCTTATAGCGCATTTATGAGGCACGTCAGGCCAACACATTGAACGGAATATTCCATCTAGTTTCGTTAGATACCCCACGCCAGACTCTAAACTCATTGATTCAGGTGCATTTTGTATATTTAAGATATTACGAAGCTAGGCGGTTTCAATCCCTCTAGCCACTTATCCCATCGTCCTGCTAAGATATTTTTATGAGAATCTAACACTTCACTCTCAGAATACAATAACCAACTTCCAAATCATTCCTAAAACTTTGAAAGGTTTTAGTGGCCCACGAGTGCACGTCGGCAGCGGACGCAAAACACTGCAGTTTTGATTTTCCCAGATTTGGTGGAATTCGAAAGAAATATGGCATCAATGTTAGTTCGTATGAAATGTTTTTTAGCATCACGTGCTATGATAGGGGACTTGGTATATCGGCCTACCAATCTGTACAAAACCCAAAAAGACTGTGTCGAGTGGCCCGAAGAACAACCTGGATTATCGTTGGTGGTTATTCGCGTATTTATTGGTAAAAAAAGTAGGTCACCATTTCAAATTGCATTTGTCACTAAAGTCTATAGATATTAGCGAAATACACTCATTTGCAAACAAATTGGGTTTTGCGAGAGAATCACCTGGAACCCAGCTGAATCTCTTGTTTGTGATGTTTCCATAGATGTTTCTACAGATATTAGTTTTCAGATGCGTGCTAAACTTAAACAGTATACAAAGCCTTCCAGCCCATTAATTACTCCAAATTGACTGGATATTAAGCTACATACGCTAAGCACTTAGTGACAGTCGCTCTTGCAGGAACCGTGTTATGAAGTGGATGCTGCTGGTTTTCAAATGAGGGATAAATGTCTAAATAGTTTCCGCTTTTGCTGAAATTTCTACTCACCGAGTATTGTTGCTGTGGTAGTAGCCCTGCGACAAATATTTCCTTTATGCATAATTTTTTTCGGCACGATACTAGGACCGTGTTAACTGATATAGAACGTGGAAACATATAAGTGTATTGTTTTTAAAAATAAGGTGAAGAATGCAGAAAATAATGTCAGTACCACTAAAATACCTCAAAATTAACCGAGCATCTGGTAATTATTCTTTCTTCCCCATGTGTACATTTAATCGTTTACATGGCAATCCCGCTCTTTAGTACTTTAAAATCACAATCTGAAAACCACTCACGATCATGGTTCGTTGGGCTTTTTGTCCCTCGTACCGGATAATTATCTGACTATTACTGATAATCAAAACCCCAAGGAACTGCAAGCATCGGTCAAACTACCAAAACCACTAGATGTGACAGTTAAGCAACAGCGAGCCAGTTGGCATTTTGATTCGATAGCCTTAATTGAAACTTGGAATTTCAAGACACACTTTAAAGATAGCAACTTCAGCTAGCCAGGCTTTTAATACTTGTGTACAGATGGCCTTTGAGGCGACATATTTGTAACAGCCATCGCAGGAGGGAACTCACTGGGAAGCTCATCACATTATTACTATTCAAATTTACTAACTCGCCGTAGGCGCCGCAGCAAAATAACAGCATATTCCAGAGTTGCCTCTTCCTTGTCAGGAACAGTTCCAATTTGTCAGGGTTTTAATCAGTATAAACTATAATGACCAATTATTTTAATCATATCGGTCCATTTGGTTGTCCCCATGCCACTCAATTATCATGAGGAAACAAATTATTTTTTGCTTCATGGCAAATACATTCAAAAATGCACTCGTGTTTGTTACTTTTGGGAGCATAGGTTTACCACGGTCTACCGTGACATGAGCATGCGAGGCACTACTGAACAACTGATCAACTCTGTCCTCGACAGTTAAGTTATGTAACAACTGCTCTTGAATAGTAATCACATGTCAGTGAACCCCCACAAGCTCGATAAAGAAACATACGATACGCGTACATGTGGTGTAATTCACAAGAAATTCAGGGATGCGATACATTTTGTTCTCACTAGAGCCGCAAGCCAGCGTTATGCCGGAGATGTTTTCTTGCTATTAGGCATTTAAGTGAGTCCAAAATAGGTTCATTTACCTGCCTAGAAAGCAGCTTGAGGTAATATGTTTCAATTTGTTTATTACCTAGCAGATTCTGAGGCACTTTTTCGATGGCAAAGTATATTTGTTTTAACACTACACTGATTTGAACCTCAGGAAGGACCAATGATTCCACCTATTTATGTAGATTTTTTGGTCCTATTCCCAGACATTCATTGCATAATGCATCATTCTCTTTTTCAAAATACTCTCCCAAGTTTGTTTTTTTACTTTTAAAGCTTATCCCGTTTAGAAGATTCATATTCATTCCTGAATTTTTTACACATCTGACATGCAAAATTATCATTCAACTTCACCAACCGTTTTTCAGAATACCCAGCAGAAAAATGTGAAAGTGACTTACTTGAGTTTGTTTTTCACAAAAACCGTTGCCACACAAACATTGGGGAAGTGCCAAAAGTATGGAAAATGGAAAATTTTGCTGGACAATTGAAACGAACCTTGTTTTACTTGGAGTAAGCGATTGCAAGCTATGCAAATTTTGGAATAGAAATAAGATACACATATTCGAGTAGGACGCCGAGGTCGCAGTGTCTCAATGTCTTTTATGAACCTCAATCAACGAGAGCTCAGCGCATTAAGAGAGGTAAAATTTATTTGAGCAGCCCGGCTGAAAACTGGTAACGTGAACTCCACTAGCAACGTTTCAATCGAGTGTTCATTTGGGGCTTCAAACTATGTGCAGGGGAGACCATGTGGACCTCATCAAGGAAGGTACAAGAATTCCAAAGTATCCAGCTTGATCCTTGCCTGTTTTGTATCGGGCCACAATACAGTAATTGCAAACGAATGTTCATAGATTCCATTCTCTCGGGAATCGCGTTTGTACGGTTTATACGGACCTATAAATCTAGTGGACTGAGTGAACTACTGTCTCCACCGTCTCCTCCGTCCACCGTCTCTATATTCCGGTGATCCCACCCAATACGTCAGGATTTGACGATAAAATGGACGTTTGCCGTTGTCTTCCAGAATCTTATACATTTACACGTCAAACAAATCTGATAGTAAAAGGATGTTTCCTCAAACCACAGAATAATATGGCAAGTGTGCCATTTTGTGTAGGCTGGATACCTCAGTAATCACAGAGAAGGGTTCAAATGCAAATTAGCCTTACTCTGTCAGCTGAAAGTATTCAGCAAAATGGCGCGGCTCTCTTTTAGAACTGTAAAACAGAAGGTGGGTGCAATCTGGACAAAAATGTATCTGCAGCAACCAAGCCATTATTAACCCAGGATGAGTGTCTGTTTATGATACAGCTGTATAGTATTTCAAATAACGTTATTAATAAGAATTTTAGTTATTCTAAATAGCATCCTGTGGTGTGTAATACAGCCTATGCATTCACATCCTCAACAGTGATACGCATCTCAAAGGCATTACACAAAATCGAAAACCTGCGAACTAACGTTTTGAACTCAGGGCATCCGCGCATCGGTGTGGTTTCCTTTCCCGATAAAAGTAACTCCGAATATATGAGTCATTCTGGCCCAGAACATAGCCGGAGATTCTTATCAAGTGACAAATTTAGAGTGATTCTTACATGAAATTTACGAAGGCTGACGGCTCCACCGAAGGCTGCAGACGAATCTTGGTGTAGCCCATCAAAACAAATATGTCAATCAGGAATTGTAGGTTGGACTTCCAAAATGCACCGTGGTCACCTGGTTATTCTTTTGTCCAACAAATTTTCCTATAAGTGACATTCAAACCATTCGGATTTTGTTAAGCATTCAGTTTGAAGTTCGGACGTTTTGTCTCCGCAAGATTCATAGCCCCATAAGTATAGCCGGATCTGATGTGTGCAATCATCATAACCACGTTTCTCAGTATAAATGTGGTATTTTTTTTACACAGCTCTATTGCAATGGTCCTGTGCCACCTAGTGCAACAGGCTTATCTCCATTCTATGACGGCCAAATTGTATAAACATTTGTCAAACAGGAACCTTATTTCAAAGTTTTGAGGAGCGATATCATCCTGGTTAAACGACATGCCTACAATATATGGCTGTGATAGGGTCTAAAACGTTGTTTTCCTTAGTGATGATAAAATAAATAACAACAAATAAAAGTTAGATACTGGTTGGTAAGTACAGTATATCGTGGACGGTCACTTAACTTTTCTCAGAGAATTCCGGTGCATATACTGAGGTAGAATTGTTGTAACCTGTCACTATCTAAATAAAAAAGTAACCGCTGACTATTACCATTCTATTCTTGTTATCAACTTTATGTGATGATCGGTAGATGATATTCTTATAATTACGGAGTTGCCTGATCATAAACCTACTGTTAGTATCCTAATAATGTGCCACATCATTTTGTTTCTAGCTCTTGCTTGCTCTACTGAAAGCTGGTAAGATGAAAACGGATGGGCTCGTTCCAAAAGCTTGCTTCCAATTCCTTCAATGGCTGGGTAAGTTTTTGGCAAATTTTAGTCCCCAAAATGTTTAAATGTTCCTGTGGTCGGGTTAATTTGCATCTTGCGATGTTTGACTGCTTCCGTTTTTTCTAGTGATCCTGAGTTTATTGCCATCAAATGGGGGGTTAAAACTACCATACAATAAAGGAGCTTTATCCTTCACCACGTGCATGTGAAAACGGAACTATTATGTTGCACAGAAATTAGCTTGATAAGTGTTTATGAGTAAAATTCTCTTCAGAGTTACACGTTTGACACTACAGGAAGCTCAGTATTCCTAGGCTTAGCGTATTCGTTCTATTAAAAGCGCATTAGTTGAAAAGGTAATAGGTAACCCATCAAAAATTAACTCCCTTATGCAGGTTGTGTTGTGTTAGTGGGAGGAGGTAGGAACTGTCATAGAACCGGGTGTGCTATGTGCCAACTGGAATCCAATGGAACCAACCCGAATAAACTCAGTGTCCGCCGTATCAATTCGTTATTTTGTCTAACGCCTCTGGTGTGTGGACCAAGTGAACACAGCCCGCGTGTATACTAAAGTATAAGGTTTCGGATTTTTTTCCTGCAACAGAATGCTGAGTGTAATTAGGCACGTGACCGAACTCACTTATTACAACTCTATTCGTCAAGTAGGCAGATAGATTTGTCTTTGCATTCGGCATCAGGAAAATAAATGGTTTTTATTATGGGCACATCAGGCTTCCAGACAGCGGTGTTGTAGATGGTACAACATATAATCATCATTTATGGTATGCAATGAAGGAAAAATCTAATTCCTGTTGCGTGACGTTTTGTGCAGCAAGGATTGAAAGCTAACGGTAAAAACGAAGCTTTTGAATCATTAACAGATCTGTGGAGAAATCCAGGGTAAAGGATCCCAAGGATGAAGTAGTGCACACAACTGAAAGGATAGTGCTTCTGAGAAGAGAGTTCCATGGACACAATAACGAATGAGTTGGGGCAGACGAAGAAACGAAGCAATCCAGCTTGTCTTGCTACCAAAAGCTATTCAGTTTTTGGGTAACAAAGAAGAAGTGAAACCAATCACATCCATTGATGAAAATTGCTTCATTGTCTTTTATTCCGGTTGCGTTTAGTTCGAAACATTTGAAAAGGAATGGCGGACACAAGCTGCCTTATGGGTAGATATAACATAAATTCCTCAAGCAGCTTCGCAGTTTTCAATATGTAAACTCGATTCCCCGGTAAACGGATGGTATTTTTAATCGAGAACTTTCTCCTCAAAATACTGTCAAATTGTGGGCATTAAAGCAAGGTGGGTTTTCTTTTTTGATCAAACTTTATTTCCGGAAGGAAGTTTGGAGTGATAATTACGACTGAAAACCCTGCTTTACAGATGTTTACCCAATTTGTATCAATTAGCCTACTAGAAATGAGTTGTGCGGTATCCGCCAAACATAGTTGTTTTCGCGAAACTGTTTAGTCATCGATAGAGTTCGTAATCGTCATTTTGAAACTTGTTCTTAGAGCCCCTGAATGCTGAAGTGGTTGCGTGAGATGGAAGTAGTCTTTCGCCGACGGATCTATACCACGCTGATGAAGACGTCAATTTCCTCGGGCTCTTTGGACAAGCATCTGCAGTTATTTGCTAACTATGGTACTGAAGGACAAATATCAATCACACTAGTTCCAAACTTCGGCTTATTACGCCAAATGCAGCAAGAATCGTACGTTTGAGTGATATCCAGATTTCCCTGTAAATGAAACAGCATGGGTTTTTGCGTAAATGAGGAGACAACTTGGTGGTAGGAAGTGAAACGCTTGCGGTATGTTCACTGAGATGGCTAGAAATGGCTATATTACTACAAATATTGTCACGAACACAGCACCAATGACTGCATAAAATAATACTGAGTAACACATTTATCCATTAGGATAAGGAATTACTGAGCAGGACAAGCAGAGTATAGTGTTTCATCCTCTGTGATTTCCTCATCTGTTCACTAACTGATAACACCACGTCGATTCCTTAAGCTCAGTTTGCGCAAACTAGCTTGTCTCGCCCATACGGATTAGGTGATAGGACGAAATACAATAAGGTGTCACTTGGGCATAGTGTCTATGAACGCTATTTTGAGTTACGGGGATTATAGTGAGACAAAGGGCAATGGCTGCTGCACATTCAAATTTGAAGAATGCAGCTTGTGAATCTGAAGTAGTAACAATCGCCTCAGATTGGTTAGAATGATTTTCTCCCCATAAACTTTTCGTACAAGTGACTGAGGGCCATATTTCTATGCAGCGTTTTCTACACTACTGTTACCGTTACATCTAACAGAGTCCATAAAAGCACTGCGGATCTCGTGATCATCGAAAAAAGTATTCATCTATCCTGATTACCCCTTAAATTATGGGCTTAAGATAGACTTTGGTTCCAAGCTTGCCCAATCAGTGTCAGTGAGAAGATGCATATACACGGCAGCTAACACGGTTAACTTCCCATGGAAGATCCGGATTACTAGTGATTTTGAAAAGGACAGAACAGCCTATATCTGAGGACAAAATGTTCGCTTGAATATTCCCCTGGTTTTACCAAGAACATAGTGATGAACTGTATTGTTTTCGAGATCTCGTCGTTCGGTTAGCGCATATCTAGTGGTTAAAATAGGGATAAGTAACGAACTAAGCGGTTAAGGTTGGGTACTCAATTAGTAAACGCGGAGACACGGAAGATTGTTTGTCCGCGCGACCCACTTTGTATCTGACTGGATTCTGTAGGACAGTCTGGTGGGTCGATGAGCGACGGGGTCCATCGATTCGTGTCATGTGACCAAGGCAGACTCGTTTTTGACCGCACGGAACCGTCTTCCGCAAGCGTATTGCGACTGCTTCGGCTGTAGTCAAGCCATAGGATTGGTGCTGACAGTCTATTTTGTACTCGGTAGTTGACGTGAAAGGACTTGAGTTTAGTGGTGTTCCGGCAAGATACGCTCACGTATTCTCTTAGCAAGATGCTGTGTCGTGCGCCCAACATATTCAGCTGGAAAACAGCAGGAGGAAAATACGTCAATAAATACAGTAGCAACCGTCATTTGTATGTTGGCGTCCATCAAAGTTCCAGGGGGTCTAATTGATAACGGAATCTGATCACTTCACTCAAAAACTACGTAACACAAGTATAGAAACTGTTAGCCGAATTAAGACAGATGAACGGCACAAACCTACTGCATGTTATATAGGGCGTATTAGACAAAACGTTCGATACTGACCCTTGCAGTATTATGCCTCATGATCACAACGTTAGTAAGGCATCTGAACTCCCAACCACACCTCTGAAATTGGTGAAGCCTATAGACTAAAACATCACTAAGTTTTAAGTGCTAGGCACAATCTCCAACGATTGAGAGAACGTAGCCAAATCACTGGCTGCACCTCTACAAACAGCGGGCGAACGTGTCTAGGGGATAGTCAAGCCAGCAATCACCAGCAGGCAACTTGCCTCAACTCGTAAATTTCACCGACTGACTCATCCAAAACTGATAATTTGTTGTACAGTTTTGTTGAGTTGTGGGCAGATTTTTATCCGTCCATTGTTCTGCTGATAGACGTTTGTTAGAAATATTTTATTAAGTAATGACTATATTTCGTAGTTTCACCTCACTAATAACCGATCTATCGAATTCAGCATGTCCCCATATTTGATACAAGTTTAACTGCACGAGGCTCTGCCTGTGAGCACATTATTAACTTTTCAAGTCAAACGCAGACAATCGTCTGTATACGTCTTTGAGTAACCGGTTCAGACAATAGGTTGAACGTCTTGTACGCTAGTGGGCATTGTTCCTCCTAGAATTTGAAAATTGAGGTACGAAGAATTAAAGTAATTTCAAATAACTAGAGCTTTTATCCTGTAAGAAATCATCATGCAGTCAAACGTGGCGTCTATTCTTTTGCCGTTGCTGCTCACGCTTCTCTGATTGCGTGTGCTAAGTTTCTGTGCATATTTCTAGGCTCCTATTACAGCCTTAAAATAAGGATTCATCAAATTTTGATTGAGACCTTGTCGATTATCAGGGTGCACACCGCTGCTGTTTGGAAGAAAGGTGTAGGTGTTGAAGCTTATTTATTCAAATTACGTAAAGTGCGTAATTGTGGGCAACAAACGATACGAACCCTACTCGTTGATCGATTTTATGCTTATTGTTTTTTTTTAAACTGTAACTAGTGCCTACTTGTGCACATGTAACCATTAACCTTTGGAGCACTAATCAAATTCACATTAAAATTTCAGGCTATATCAACAGTTCTCTGAACCCACTGATCTACGCGAAATTCAATCAAGAATTCCGCTTGCCGTTCAAATTAATTTTGCTGTGTCACTGCCGAAATATCAATGCCCGGTTGCGCTCAGCTGCATTTAGTGCTCAATATGGTCTGTCGTCGTCTGGAAGTCGTCGATCAAATTCCGTTCTCCTCTCTGTATCTACACGCGCAGATCGTAGTTCCCGACTAGATTCGGGTAGACGCCGACCTCCTTCCCAGACGCACATGGTAAATTCTGGTGCTTCGGCCCTTGGTCACTGATAACAAAAACCAAAATTTAGTTGTGAAGTACTGAAAAGTTCGTCGAGATACTATTTGATTGACATTCTACTTTATCTGTGTACAGAGCTGTCCAACAAACCATTTTCTTTATTAAAAAGAGAGTTTAGTTCACATGTTTTAGTCACTATACTTTTTAAGCAAACGAGAGTATTCAGAAGCTCATCATGATACATCTACCTAGAAAGCTGCAAACACCCAGTGGGTTCTGTGTTAAATGAAAATTATGACCCTCAACTTCACCTTTGGTTTGTGTTCCTTAAAATAGAAATTACAGTAAAATAGAAATTTTGGCATATGCCGGTGGGGCTTCGTCTAAATTCGCATTCTAAAATATGTTCTATGTTTATACAGCATTATTGCATGGAGATGTATTATTGAGATGGAAACTGATAAAGTATACTTTTTACCAAGAGGTCGATTATACAAATAACAAAGCCATTGCATTTTATCTGAACGTTGCCATCCCTAAGTTGTGCATTTCGTCGGGAATGTCAATAGGCAGAATAAAAATGTAGAAGTACCCTTGACTGCTACAAATATTTAAAATGTTAGGTCACAGTTATCCAGTTCACTAATGCAAAAGAGGAAACGGGGCCTACGGGGTGTCAGTATTTTACCTCTTTCTCTTCAACCGCTTTGCTAAAAACCACCAGTGGAAAATAAATACGGACAAAAATGTGGACGGATGCCAGGCGTATCCTGGGACAGTCAGGTTCAGTTCTTAAGACCAACATGAGCTCATATCTAGTGGAAACGTCTTCGAGGCACACATCCTGGGGATTGGCTAATGAGTCTAGCCTAACTGACAGCGAAGAATTTCCAGTTGACATTACAGAGTTAACTTCACAGCGCTATACTGGGGCCAACACCACCTCCTTGGAAAGAGTGAATACTACGGTAGAAGTATGCCTAGCACAGAGAATGTTTTAAAACCCAAAAGGCTGAACTGGAAAATGCTAAATATTGCTCAGTTCATGTGAGCACGCAGGTTTTTATAAATGCTTTCTGCTTTAAAAATGCTGTGGTATCTGTGGAAACCTTCAGTAATCAAAACACGTACGCTGGTCGACGATGGTTGTAGTAGTTACGCCAAATCTCAGGATTGTTTTTTCCTTGAGGACTTAAATGTTGACAGCAAAGAATTTTTTTTATTTGGACTTATCCGAGTCGATCGAACAGGTTGATCTCTCATATCATGGGATAGTCAGTGGTGATTAACCACATCAGCATTGTATGTCTTCCCGTTTTGTTATAAACTTGACAATGCGGCCAAAAACGGACAAAGTCCTCGTGATCTCGATGTAGCCACGACCAATTCACATAACTCCTGAGCGTACCACCAAAGAAGTCACGGCTGGTTCTCACGTGTTCGTGGGTCCTCTTGGTCAGCATTTGTCAAATATAAACAATTCCGCACATGCTATGATGTTCCCAGTATCCCAGCGCGAAGCTCTGCTCAACAAAAATGTAAACTAGGGCTCGCACCAAATTAACGACTTACAACCTGTCGGAATATGTACGCCTTTTTAACTCTGTCTGTCTGAACACCTATATGCGCAGTCGTTCGGACATCATACGCCCTACAGATTGTAAATTACCTATTTATTATCGACAACTCAAACCTGGGTTCTAGAAACCTTAAGAAAGTACAGGTGAAGTGAATCCGACAATGACTGCCGAACATGCTTTAAGGTCCGCATCACATTCAGGACGAGTGCAAAAACAGCTGCGAGAGTGGCTCGGCAGCGAGTGAAGACGAGATGTGTTGATAGAAATACCGTGTGGCATGTTCCATCGCCGTCACAAAAAAGGTGCGTGAAAGCTGTCGTGATCCAATGAATACAGTCCCAGACAAACAAGCTAACTGGATGGTGCCGTTTTATATCGATTCTAAGGCTTTTGACACCTCTGACACCCTATTATACATTTTACAACTGCTTGGCCATAAATGACGCCATCAACACTGTTTGATACCTTCATGTCATAACACGAAATAATCAAAAAGAACGTGTGAGCAGTCTGAAAAACAACACCCTACCTGCATTTATGCCTTCTGATACTGAGTGGATAAGGACAGATTCACTAAATGTTCGACGATCTATCGGCTTTTCATGATCGGTAGACGCTTTCAGCATGAAGCAAACACGTACTAAAGTGGCACTCGATCGATTGTTACCTAACCGAAAACAGGTTAAATTTCAAGATGGACATTTTCAACTGCACATCGCAGGGCTTGCTGAAGCGCCAAGAGTGCAAACGCAAGACTCATATTTACCGCGCTCGTACATCTCGTTTTTGGTGGATGAAGGTTGTGTCGCCTCAGAAAAGCAAAAAATAAATGAAGCTGTCCGAAAGACGCTAGAGGATCATACTACCGTTGCTTATTTTCCACGGAAGATCAGTGGGCATCGTTGAAGTCTTCAATAGAATTGTAGTGAATAAGCTCTATGTTACGTCATCAGAGAGATTAGATTAGCTCTTTGTCTTATCTTACTAAATTCTGTGGTTGCGGAGAGAAGTCACATGGTCCTTTAGAGGGACCACATTTCAAACACTACGACAGTGGATACTACTGTGAAGGTCACTTCAAATTGGGTAGATCCCCGACATTTTTGCTTCAGGCGAATGACTCAATAGGAAGAACGTTTCCCGAGAATAGTACATTTGTAAATTACTACTGACCCCAGTAGAGGTGATGACTCAAGCTGTCGTTGAACTAGTATAACTCCTACTGTACGTGGATTGATCTCGCCCTGCGTATTGCAACGCTTTTTGTTTAGGAATAGGATAGACACACAAGGCTAGGTTGAATAGGTTGTATTGAAAGAAACTGTGTGCCAAAATCTTGTCCCATAGCCACCCTTAGAACACCAGTATAACCTCCAACACGATTCGTCGTCTTCAACACTGCTTTTGAATCTATTAAATGAGAATCACTGTGGAAGGCGCTTCTAAATGATAGTGTGCTATACATCTCGCAAGGCAGCACACCAATCCTCAGTGGAAGCCAGCATCCAGGCATACGGTGTGAAAACAATGGGGGTTGACATTGCTTCCAGTGTATGACAGGGTCTTTCGGTGTCCGTGTTCATTCTTAAACTCACAATCATTTGGCAGCTCGAAGTGGATAGTGAGAAGATAGGCTCGTGTCCTGCTAAGTGTTAAAACCTGGGTAGTTTACTCAGGATTTTTTGATGCATCCTTCTGTTAGACGAAAGAACTTCAAAAACCCTGAACACTGTACCGAAATCTTGAGGAGCTACAAGTAAATAACTCATCTATTGATGCTACTTATAACCCTGTTGTCGAACTGATCTAACAGTACTGAGGTCCGCAACCCACAATCAAATTTCAAACTACTATCTTTTTCGCGTAACCAGACTTATATCACACACGGTAGTTGTAAATCCCCATAACAACAACCAAGGTGTGGATATTTTGCGCAGTATTGAGCGCGTACAGCTGTGCATGTAGAAAATGACAACGAACTGTCACAATATGGGACGTGTAGGGGACGTATAGTGTGGTATGTTTTACTTGTTTGTGTTTGACAGGAGCTTTGAGGGTAAAATCCGCCAGGGATAACCATTTTCAATAAATGACCCCTAGGGCGAATATAAGACGCTTCAATCGTGGGATTTGCTCGATACCAGGTCCTACCGCAATCAGTCCGGTACACTAAGCAGAATTACTTCAATAGGAATGCCGCTGCTTTTCCAATGCAACCTACTTATATCAGAATTTTTGTTGATTGCTAAGATTAAAGGTGAGCATTATTTTTTCCTCACTGCCTTGATATCTAGACTTCTTTACTCGTTTGAAAATGAATATGGTTTAGAAACGTCAAATCTAAAATGCCTAATCAGAAATAGAGGTGCAGGAGTTTGAGTATGGAGCTTCAAGAAATGCAAGCCACGCACCGTCATCATATAATTATCAGTGCAGAAACGGAGGCGCGATATACTGGGCTCTGAACGCACCATTTATGGTGGTTAGCGTAAAACCCTATACAGTAACCACTAAAAAGATTGGCTCAACAAATACGCTTATTTGCATATAAAATTGGCTTTCATGGGAGACTTAACTGAATCTCTCATTTATGATATCCTGGGCTGCCGAAGAATTTCCAGCCATTATGTGGGCATTTTCCTTTATGATAAGAATAGTTTACAAGCGTTCTGAGCTACCAAGCGAGGAGGAATGATTATGGCGTACAAGATCTTTACATGTATGTAGCATATTCGGAATACATGGAAGACAAAATCTGCTGTCCTCATGACCACTATCAAGAACAGCTCATCAGAACAAGATGTGCGACCCGAAAGCATTTAGTGCAAGATCCGCCTGTGAGTTTTCCTGATCATTGTGCGCAACATGATAGCATGTATGACCTAATGAGGAGATAACACAATTCAGTCATCTGTATTTTGGCATCACATTTCAGAAGCCCACCAAAATGGTCTTGAAGAAAGTCATCAATGATCCATTAATGTAGCCTCATGAACAATACCCACGCACAATGTGTTAAGTAATGCTTGATTTTACCGCGGCTCTTGCGTAATTTCTCCATCTTACACTAGACCTATGAGAGCGCATGTATTGCCACGCAAGTATTTGGAGTTTATGTCGGTTATTGATTGCAAGTTTAATGAAACTCTATTCATTAGAAAGTCGCACTTACTGCGAAAATAAATTAACTATAACAGAAATTCAAAGACAGATAAATGGGCAGTTTTCACTTTAGAATCCTTGTCAAAAACAGGAAAGAGAGGAGAAGTAGAATTTGGCGTCTGAGTCTGGGACAACACAAGATGTGTGCTCGTGTTTTGAGAAATCAGCAAGCGGAAATGTCGTTAGCATATTCCAGTCCAAAAATGACAAAGCCAACAATTAGTGAAATGCAAATTACGTTGTTTTGCAGGGTTTGACCAGTCTCCGGCAAAATTTTACACTACCAGAAACACTGTGCTTCTATTGGTTGTTTTTCACTTTGCGCTTGCTAGGGAGTCGAGATGTTTGATTAATCACCATGAATTTTAGTCTAATGTAAAAGAGCTACAACACCGATACTCCTTGAAAAATTATTGCTTTCCTTTCGATTTGTGTATAAATTTATCTAATCCTCTGAAAGTATATTTTGTCTCATGCATAACGAAAAATAGGCCTCCACTTGTAATTTAATGTTCATGTAATCAACAGTTTTAGACTGTAGTTTTGCAGCAAAATAAATTTTCCAAAACAGTGAAACCTAACACAGTCATCGTTGTTTAATTGTCAACGAGCGGATTTAGAAATTTTAATCGAGATTCCATCCTTCAGTTGAATTCAGTAGATATCCAAAAGAAAGAAAGCTCTTCCTCGCAGTGACTTCATCCTTATCAAGAATAAACACCTAACCTGAATAACGATGCAGGCTCCATCTGTTTTGAAATTTATCAATTGTTGTTCATTACGTGTGATAGTAAAGTTACCACTTCTTTCAATTCAGAAAAGACTCACAAAAACGAATTGAGCGGATCTCATAAGAATGCTGGAAGCGTTCTCGTTTGTGTCATTTACTTTGATTTCGTGTATCGTACCATACGAAATGCTAATTGTCGTCCATAGTACATGCTTCTGAAGGCAAGAAACTGCTTTTTAAACGGTGGGACGTCCCTAAGTTCATCTGATGAGCAACAACACAGACGAAAACTTTACTGTGGCTAAGCTATCTTGGAATTTCATCCTCGTAACTTAGCACTCATTGGGCTTTCTATGAGACTACAGCAGTACAGATATGTCATCGGATGTGAACCTATGTCCATTCAATAACAGGTAGGTTGCGTGACTGAATCAACGTGTTTCCATAGGCACATAGCCTTCAGGGATGGAGTGCTCAGTTTTCGACCCTATTCTTTAGCCTCGATAGTGTAATTGTAAATGCTCTCAACTAATGATGATGTGCCTGAGGTCAGGGCCGGATTACTGGCCTAAGTTATGAAGAGTTACCTAGTATGGTAGGATGGTAAATAATCAGCAGAATGCTATAAGTTTTTTAAGGTGACTCCTTTTTCGAAAATTTGGGCCAGCTGCTTGAAATCCTTAAAACCCAGTTTCAACATGAAGACAACTCCCGAATAACCAATCTATCGTAAATGTTAACCATCTCCACTAACCAAAAAACAGGAACATCAGACCGACACCCAGCACTGATCAAGTCGCCTATTCACAAGGAATCTTACGGATTGGTTCCCTGTCTGCCTTAAAACCCGATCAACCTACTTACTTACTCACTTGGCCTGACGAAACATTTGTGTGAAAAGCGAAACGTTTCCCAGCAATAAATCCACTGATTGTTTACCAAACCTCTCTGAAAAGATGACTATCCAATCGGTCCCAAACATTTTCTAATTGATTGACTGCCCTCTTGTTTGCTTACCTGCGTAGTTCAGTAAACGGAACAATAGCCAGTCGTAAGGCAATGATGTAATATAAATGTTTGTGTCGTCCGAAGGCTTCAAACAACAGGCAAAAAATGTGCCACATCTACGTCACCAGGACTGGGCTGATGATTCCCACGGGCTTGGTGAAGCAAGCATTTGAAAATCAGCCGATTCATCTCTCACTCGTCATCTGATCCGAATAAATGGTGAAGTAAGGCACACACGGACTTACCAACCGACTTTCAAGTTAGAGAATATCTAGTTAATATTCGTAGGACCCACTATGGATTGGGTGTCTGCAGCTACGGGCAAGTTTATGATGCTCATTTTCTTTCACCTACGAGTGAATAGCGATTACAATGAAGGTGTACCATTCCACGTATACCGTTTTCATGAAAGATTCACCCTTTCAACCCCCCAGTGAAAGAATTTCAGTGCTTTCTCCCATGAACGCAGACCACCATCTCTCTAGTCTCCCACCATTAGGCACAATTAATCTGTTCTTGCTCAAACCACATATTCCTAAATGCATGATGCAGAAAACGGAAACTGATATCGCAGTTGAATAATTCCAACATCGCAACTGCTGACACAACTACAACATTTGTGAGGCTGCTTTGGACCATCAAGAGGTTGATCTGGATCCATACGAGTCTCCCGTCAAAACCAAATTCGTGTGCAAATGAGCTGTTTGTCCAAATTTATCCATTTCGGGTTCAAATGGAACATAATGTTGACGAAAACTAGAGGACTGAGCCTACATAATGAGCCCCTTCAAAGAAGGGCGAAACCGATCGTGGGCTGTTGAAAAGTTTTCAGCAAATTTATGATGTGTGTTACGTCTGAGCAACAAATGCGGACAAGATTCGGCGCTTATGAACAGAAACGCCCAGACATCTAATCAGTGTGCTTAACGCTTAGGTGAGAGAGGTAATCACATAGGGAGCATTTCGAATGGTTTCATTATAGTTTCAAATGCTTTGGTAAACCAATACGGGGAAACTTGTCATAGGATGCCAAAAGTGGCAAGGGTGATGGTCAAGGTCAACTATTTCCACACTGACCCAACAAGAGACGGCTAAATGTCATGAGGCAGCCTTATCACGCCAAGAAAAGCCTTCCAAACCTGAACTTTTCCGAATGTTTGTTCATTGTTTTTCAGTCATAAAGAAGGTCGTTCAGAAACCCAATTGAATGCAACTAATTGATTTTCATCAAAAATTTGGCAATACGTGAAGGTCCGTTGACCCCGGTACCCGATTATTTTCAACGAATCAAAATGAGGCGTTAGAGATTGACGGTTAGTGTCTTCCAGGATGGGACGGACATACATTTATATATTTAGGATGCTTTTTCAAGAACTATGGGTTTTGACAATATCAAACAAAATTCTGGTGGTTCACTAAAAGATATAATGTGGTTCGGCCATACCAACTTCGTGTAAAAATCCAGTGGTAGTTTTCACAAGACATCCCAGTATAATTCTAGAAGTGGACCACTAGGGTTCCTGAATTGTATCGATAGGAAACCAAAGATAACTAGAAGTCCAGCTGCGTAAAACAACTTGCACGAAATTCGAATGCTGCATACCATTAAAGACAACCCAAATTTTAGACGTCCATCGAGACTATTGACTTCTGCCCCCACAACACTTGAGTGGTCAAAGTTCGCTGAATTTTGAATGACCACACGGTTAGTTGGGCTCTATTGTGATTACGACCACTACTGGCCAAATTAGGTCTCAGATATATCTCCCGCAGAAACCATTTTGGCTGCTTCAGTTAGTCGAGAAAATCCGATATTCTTCATGAGGTTTTCGTAAAACGCAGAATAGCCAAATAGAATAAACGGCAAAAATATGTGAACTCACAAATTTGATGATACTTCCCAGAAAGACAGTTTTAAAGTTTTGACCTTGAAATATTCGTTTTTACGTAGTTATTCGTGAAAAAATGTGTTCAGACTACGTGGGCGGAGTTGTCAGCCAGTCGTCGCACCCAGGCCTTCAAAGCATAGATTTGTGAGAAAAACGCTGAGGCACGATTTACGCAGGGGACTAGTTTCACGTTAGCTTCTTTTCTCATCTACAGTGTCCGTAAGCACGTTCGAAGTGACATTCGTTGCTACAATTATTTAGCCTCTTCACATATCGTCTTCTACTTTCGTACTGAGTTGCATGTAAGTACATTGAACGCAAAACATCTACTATTTTATCAGCCTTTATGTTTTAGAGACTGGTTTCCTTTAAAAGGAGAGCTGCATAGGAGAACATTTGCCAACTAGCCACAGCATTTTCACGGTATCGATTGCTGACATGTGACAAAACCACACGATATGCGTCATAATGTCAACTCACTTGTTGCATCCAAGAATGTCAGAGGGATGGTGTTTGTACATGGTTACAAATTACAAATGGTTACGTATGCATTGCGTATGGTTACACATGGTTCGCCGAACTAAAGTGGTCTAGGGATAATGTTGATCTCAGTTTGTTACGATAAGTCACTGAAGGGCACCTCTTAAACGTTCGTCGCATAAAGAATGCCTAGATGTAAAAAGAGGAAAAACGAATTGACTGCCCGATAGCTCTGGTGTCATCTAAGGAATTTTGTCGAAAAATGTTTTAATAGGTTATGCCGCATGCCGACAATTTTCACGAGCAACTCAAACAAAGTGTACAGATTTTAATCATTGGGTCTATTTAATGAACTGCAGGGCGTAGCAGAAAACTGGCTTGCGAAGCACACGTAAGAAAAACTATACTTTCAAGCGATGGGTGATTATTGCATTTGTGATTCTGTCGTCTGTGATAAATTAACATTTCCTATTGAAAGTTGCTTGCAATTTGGATCAACGAAACACCTAACAATAGTCATCACATCAAGTTTTAAATGCTAAGAAGCCAAAACTAAACGATTTGCTGGAACATTTTCCAAACAAAAAGATAAACCAGGAAGGAAACGACTAAGGCAACGAGAAAGTGAAGGCATGGCTTTGCGTTCACTAGTTTTTTCATGCGTCCAATATTTTCACAATAAAAGTTTGGATCGAAACGCAACTGCATCTGTCCATTCTGATGAAAATCGAAGTTTTGTGCGTAGTGTGCACAATGTGGATGGACTATGCTGATTTATTTTTTTGTGTTACTTGTCTCAGCCTGCACGTCTCCATTTGGTTACCCTGGCCAAGCGTGTTTACCATAATGTCTTCTTTTAGCAACAACAAGACATAAGGTAGTATTCTACAATCAACAGATCATGTTGTCACTGGCATGTACTTCCTAAAGGGGCTGTTAAACTTACCGGTCTGCCATTTGGTCTTACTTGACCTCCGGTCGGAATTCTAAAGATGGATTTTCAACGATGTTATAGCATGACAAGATAGCCAGTTCCCTGCTTAGGTCGTCCAACACATCAGGTGTTATCTCCTTTTTAAACTTGCTATCAATTTTGCCCAGGTTTGGTACACAAGTTTTGAAGTCAAGTACCGTATACAAATTTTACTCTTAATCCCATGGGATATTTTTGTGGTCGCCTTTTAAGGAATCGTTGTAGATTAAGGTCTTCGAGGTTTTCAGATAGCAAGGCCAGATAGCAAGGCTAAGCATGACTCCACTATGATAACAACAGCGAAATAAGATGTCTAACCATTACTTTCTGGGGAATCAGTTCAGCACTCATGTGGAACAAGCATAAGGAATGGTTACTTCAGTGACTGAAATTTAAGGCTTACAGCATCTAAACTCAAACTGACCACGGAACATGCTGGCTATGATTTTTCAAACACCGTTTTTCTGAAACAGTTGACAGATGTTGTGCTTCAAGAAGCGCCTGGCACGTGGAGGTTCCCTATCTAATGTAAGTAAATTTGACGACATTTACTTGAGCACTGTGACTTCACTGGTGTATGCTGCATTGTAGTTCTGGCATGTGATACACTAGGCTCATTAACATGTTAAACTTCACCACATCCAAAACACAAACGGACTGTAATTTCCGGTCCAGTACGACTTCTGTACTAACAGTTGGTTTTTCCGAACACCAGGATTACCTTGCACTCAAATGCTATTAGAATACAATGTACAATCTACAAACTTTACAAGGATGAGGCAAAGTCTACACAATTCTAAACATTCAGAGAAACTATTTAATTCTTATTTTCTAATCTCACTGGGTTCTAACTTTTTTTATTTAATCTGCGTTTTACAATGAATCAATTCAGATAGAACGCTGCATTCTGGATATTTTACTTTGCTTCTCTAGAACACAAAATTGAGGTCGAAAGCCATCCTAGAGTGAAAGATGCTAAGATCAAACTGACCAGCACGGTACATGTTGAAGCACTCGTGTATGGGCGAAATGACGATTGCGACAAGCCAATAACTTGGAAATACTCCTGATGTTAGTCAATAATTAACAGATTTAGTAAGCAAATGCTCTCCTGTTAAGAAGCAAGATGGCCACAATAATAATTTTGATTTCGTCACATCTTACTAAAAATGTCTTACTAAAATGTCTATCACTCTTGGTCATCATAACGTTCGATTATTTTCTTTCAGCAGCGCTTTTTCCTCCACTAACCTGTAAGCATAGACAGTCACTAACGGTGATGTCCAGTGATCTTCTTAAGGTGGAAGATACAAGTAACCATCAGCCCATGGAGTAGAACATCAAGACTTCTTTTAAAGCCCACTATTAGCCTTCATCATGCTGTCTCAACTTTGTGTCGAGAAATATCACAAATGAGGGATAAAGCTGAGATTCGGTTGAGTCTCCCGTTTCAACCAAACCAATTTGCGAGTGGGTATATTTCACGAATCAGTAAAGCTTACTTTAAAAATTTGCAATGTGCCAAGTATATGTTCAGTCGGTAATCCGATACATTGAAGGAAACTGAACAAGTTGTTTGATGGCTTAACTGACGGCTTAACGTTAACCAATTGATTTACCTGATTTGATTGAAGTCCGCAGTTTTCCGACCCCGGTTATGGTAAGCATAAATTACGCGGTTTATTATCTGTAGCAGTAGATGCGCCGCTTATTTTTAATATAACCTTGCAAGATTGACACAAGTAAATTTCCGTAGATATTTTCCAACTAACGTCACTCACATAAGTTCTGTAAATAGCTACCCACCATTAATCGTTTCTATGCACGTGGGTAAGTGTTCAGCATCAAACGCATTCCTAAATATTTTTATTCTATGTCAACTATGTCTGAAGTTCGCCCACTGCTTTGTGGCTGCGCTCTGTTCCATCGGGCAAACGTCCATTAAAACATCCACACTTTTTTCATGGGCTATTTTGGTGCTGCTAAGAAATCATCATATGGATGCATTAAGCCGTGATATTTCTGAGCCCGAGCTGACCTTACGCAAGCATACTGCTCAATCCCTGTTTGTATGCTTGTTCCTGTCAACTTCATTGCCAATGTACGCTTCTTTTCAACCGCTGGTAAACTGACACTTAACTCGATGTGTAAATTTGGCGAAAAACAAGCATCAACTCTATTGGCGTCAAGTCGTGTGGTTGCGGATGATTCCCATTGTTGACGTCTAAGCTTATAATTATATTACGACCTTCCGTGAGATAGTGCTGAGCAATCTGCTTGTCTTGCTTCTGTCATTGTGGAACCTGTCGGCTCAGCCAACGACCGAGGTCGTCGAGTAGATCAATGGTCACCTGATCAGACACTAATGAAAGTAACCAGACTACCAAAAGGCCTACTCAAGTCCTGATTGTTCTGTTGAATATACCCGATCAATTCTTTTGATAGGTATTGACCAGTTGCATAGAAAACACAGGAAATCTGGATTATTCAAAGGCACCAAATGTGATAAACAAAGTAATCAAAGATAATACTCTACACGCATTTCACTAATCCGTCTACAATATTGTGTCCAGAGTTAGTGTCCCATCTGTAACCGCCCAACTACCGGTAAAGAAAAACGTTCCCGAGCGGTGTAGTGACCATCGCGTTCTATTTTACGTTGTAAAGAAATCCCCATCTTCAGTAATTACGCATCAGGTAGTGCGGACATTTTTAACCCCGGTGTTAAATTTTGCGCCAGACAAAGATGCGCTTGAGAGACCAAAATATTGTGGGCTTTCCTGAGGGTATGTTCGTACAAAGCAACACAATTCCCGTATAGGAATATGCATCACGAGCAGAACACATTTTATATTGACCACTCGCTCGTCTTAATCTTTATGCATGAGAAAATACTTTTGAATCAGTCATCAGGAAAGCTCATAAGCCGGTGGGATTTCTCAAGATTCGCATACAATAGATTGCTGTGCACGTTCAGTTAGCAGTATTCAAATCGTCCAAGGTTGAACCTAGGAGTCTGTTAATCGAAAGCTAAAATAAAGTACGTACAAACAAAGCCTCTATTGTCCGTGATTGCTGCACCAGGCATTAATATGTTAGCAGCCAAAAGTCACTGGCCGTTGTTAGGTGATTTTAGCTGGTACTTAAAAGTGGTGATAGTTCACTCCTTAGTGTGTCATGCAGACGAAACATGCGCTCCGAAAGATTACCTGACGGATTTTTTCACAAGTTAACAGCACGCTGAACACCCAGGTACCGTCGCTGGATACGACGCGCTGTCTGGTGACCATGTGCACCCACGCCATTTTCCACCGGTGACCTCAACCCAACCACGGTATTAGAATGTTTTAGTTGTGTCTATGCTAAAACATTGTTTCCTCTTGAAACAGAACCAAATTAATGGCTAAAGTCATTTGGTGGGACGATTTCAATGGGATCGTGCAGCGCAAATGTAACAGAAGCTGGAAATGATCAGGCCATTACACGAACTTTTGTGGGTTTTTTTTCTTAAAAACAAACAAAATGCAATCGGACGCTGGCAAACAGTGAGATATATCCATATTTTCTCAGTTCTTCACAGACGGAAATAAAATCCAAGAAACATCCATTTTTTCCAAATTATGCATCTTAACAGATTTCAACCGGAACATCCACCGCCAGCAATACATGGAGCTACAAAACAATCGATGGAGAAGAAAAGTGCGCACATCAAAAATTCACTCAGAGGGCACACTTACCGACATGGGTATCAGAAGATTCAAAGGCCATTTTAGGTAGCATGTGACCAAGTTTTTATATCTAGGTGGTGTTTATCAGGTATGGCTCTGTGTCAAAGCCTTTGATGGAAAAATACATAAAAAATACGGTGTCCTGTGTTTGCAAGATGTTTGTTTCAAATATGATTGCATCGACAGGGAGAGGACACGCCTTCATACTTATATATATTCAAATCGATCGTAGTTTCCCGAAGAAACGGAAATCGTTCTGAACAACTCAAAATTGTACCTATTAATTCTGTTTTATCTCCAAGCCGTTTTGTTCCATGAGCCTGTATTTCCAGGTTCCCCTGGATACGTGACCCCCGGGCGTGTGCATGGCGATCTTCATTTTGCTACTCACCTGTGCTGGCAGCTTTAGGTGAATTTCTGAAGTCTTTCTGAGGCATCGTCTTATTGATGTGCAATATGCCCCTTTATTACTGCAGGAAAAGTTTCATTTTGATATCACGGCCACGGATTGGTGTCGTACATTTCAGAATCGACAGATATCTTTATTTAATATTACTGAGTAACAACCAGTATTGCTTTCCGCGGTCTTCGATCACAGAGCAAAAATTAAAGAATCGTCATTAAAAGCTCCGTTTTAACGCTCTTGCTGATGGGGAGAATTCGGGTATCAAAAAATTGTTTCATCTTATAGCGTTTTGTGAAACTGATTTTCTGACGAGTTTTAAACAAGGGGTAAATAAACAAACTGAAGCGCAAACTAAATCTTTGAGATCTTTCCTATGGAATTAAAATCTTACAGCTAAATAACATATGCCACCAAGTTTGGCAGACCTTCACAAATCACGTTTAACTTAAGAAAAAATGGTGTTAAAAAGTAAAATAAATAAAAGACGCGACATCAGTGATACTGTTTAGTTATGAATCGTTTGAAGACAGTACGTCTTAATGAAGTTAAGCAGTATGACATGTCTGAAGCGAGCAAACGATCTGATCTACTCGCATACACTAACCTTATTATTCTGTTAGGGAAAACCCTCCAAAATGACATGGAGTGTAGAAGACACATCTAACCCTAAATATTCCTTCACTGAGCCACTGTGAGTGTGTGCTCAGAGTCACACTTGCTAAGCACGCATTGGAAACACAAATGTACTGATCGTTAGCTTTATATTTTTGTCTGGTAATGTTGCAAAATGGACAACAGTTAATTTACTTCTACGGTTGCTAATATTACCACCAACTTATCCCTTTTTCCTACTTAGGCAATGAGCCCACAGTGTATGGAATTGCGTCGTTTCCCTGCAGATTAATAAATATGATGATAAGATAGAATTTTAAGAAACAATAGAACGTAAATTAGCATACGATGCACAACTGTGTCAGTTTGTTTAGGATGAACACTGAGCTATCGTAGAGAAAGCGTTAGAAATAAGCTTCAGAATCACTTATAGGGAGCTCAGTTTTCTAGAGGAAAGAGGAAGTAAGTGATTAATGTCAATAGAGAGCACAGTTTTGGCCGCGACATTTGGACAAAATACATACGAAGGGATAAAAAACGGGGAATGAAAAGTAAGACTGAGACCAGTGATAGTAAGTGATGGTGAATAAGCATGATTTTGGTTGAAAAACTGTGGTGATATGAATGTGTGAATTTCTTTACTTAATAGGACAGCAAGAAACAAAAACTGTAGCCCAATCTGAAAACAGCGGTCTGGGTTACGGCAAATAAAAGCTGTGTAAAAGTCTGGAGCGTAATTAGGAAAAGAAGAATTTGACAAACCCTATCTATAGCGGTCATCAGAAGGGAGTAAGCAGGATTTTTCCATATGCAAAGACAATGGATTGTAGGAAAATGGTAGCGGTGAAAACGCGTTTGTCCTTTCTCACGTAAGAAGGAACCAAAGACGCTTCTGCGCGCAAATCAGGGATTGATAAGTTTGGTTTCAAGCTTTCCGAATAATTAATTTTGCTAAAAGTCGAAATGTTACATCTACACAAACAATTCTTGCTTATAAATGTGAGGACCAAGCATGATTTACGTGTTTGAATGAGACGCTTTTGCGGGGTTTACTAAATCGGGGTAACATTCTGTTCCTTTTGAAGTAATAAAGGAAATACTCACTAACAATGAACCACCATAAGATTAAACTTGAGTTTATTGCGTCTACTACTTACGTGAGCCTAACAGATTGAGCGGTTAGAATCGGAGGTTCACACAATAGTTATTTAAGGACTTTATTGTTTTCACAGCTTCCGATCTTATGCCGAATGTAGCAATCCAACTTTTGGAAGAGAACCAAACAATAAGGTGGTTCTACCCCAAGCAAGTGTGCAAAGGTGTTTACATTATATTATGATTGTTTAACGGGAATATTTGATCGCCTTTTCATGATGCTTCGGTGCGTGATTATTCCCGAAAAGTCTTCGATATAATAGTATATACCATCAATTTAGTAGCTCCACTTATAACGCTTGGCCAGCTGTCATACCGACAGTGACAAACGGAGGACTCCCGCCAACTCAATCCTCATCGATCAAAAGCACACCTAAAGTTGCAATCCACTATCTCAGAATCGTCTCCAACCAGGCTGTGTCCATGCATTTGAAGCAAAAGCTGTTCCAATGAGAGGTCCACCATAAAATGATAATGACAAATCTACATTGCTATAGCGGCAGTGCCCAAAGAGACATCCCCACGCACTACCAACTATTACCCAAATACAGTCGATGACGGTTACTTTGGACACTTCCCGAATCCCTCCGCTTTGTGGAGTGTTAGATTTAGGTTGCATAACCATAGAGGGGCTATCGATTTTCTAGACATATGTGCCGTAATTCTGTTCTCAAAATAACCTAACTGGTCATATTCCGTTTGGTTCACTTGTTCAAATGTTGTAGGCTGTAACTGGACTCACATTTGTCTGACAGGTGCTCTTCTTATTTAATAAACCTTTGCGACCCTAAGAAACAGCGAACTTGGAGTTTGACTGAGGCTACGCAGAATCTGCTTTCACATGTCCTCACCTCTTTCGGGCTACGGTTCACTTTTCCAGGTGCGGAGTCTATTTCTCTAGGAAAGCAAGCGCTATATATGAGTGTCTTCTGGTATCTGAACCAGCCTTGACCATCATTACTGGCTGAACCAGCGGGCGGTTACGGACTGCTGGAAACACACGGACAATTGGTCCACAGCTAAGTTTTTGACGCCCGCCAACCTTCCACGTGAATGTCATCAGGATACGAGAAATTATGTTACAACCATCAACTACCCGAACGATCTGATATGTCAGCGAAACTAATAACCTGTTTGTGAGGAAAGTTTTGGCGCCACTCCTAAGTCCTAAGTTTTATCATACTTCCGCCTTTTATTATTATATCGCGGTACAAATTCTTTCGCATAAAACCCATCAGTATGCTGATGGATAACGCGGTGGTATTCTGTGGGTCAGTAGGTTACTTATTTCATCCTGTAAGCCAAAGTGAGGGCCATATTTTTTTAAACTTTGCAACGGTCATTCCAGCAACGGAGTGCTCGTTGTCCCTAAGCTCCAATTTCACTTCTCAGTTGACCATAGATAAGCCGTTTTTACTGCGAGTTGCGACCACTAGACACAAGCAGCCTAACCTATTTCACATCGAATAAACGTTTACTTTTCAAAATTTCGGCGTTCGGAATCGACGTTCCCATTTGATACAACCGATACTGCATAGACATTGTCATTTCTCCCATCAAAGAGCCGACCATTTTGTTTGTGGAGCCTCCAGGTTTTGTGCAAAAATATAAGCATACAAAAAGCTTCGTACAAGATGACCATCCCATCCACCTTTAAGTGGTAATCACTTGCATTAAGTTTCTGAAGCCAAGCAAATGTCCTGTTCATTTTCACAATTGGCAAGTTCAGCGTCAGATTTTGCGTCCATAAACTGTGGTACCATGACAATAGATATGCTTACATTGAGATATCCTGCAACCATTCAGATACATGCTTTAATCATTCCGCGCAATGTTACAAGGCGTTACTTGAAGCCGCTGTCGCTCAGTGCTTGATGACAATTTTTTAGTCCATCAGTACGCACGTGTAAAGCAAATTCAGACTGTAGTGGTCGTGTGCAACTGTTTATATTACCATTTTATTCTATTGTTGTTAACTCCACTTTTTTGCAGCAACAAGTTACATCACGAAACATTATGTTTTCACCTCACCATAAGACATAGACTATTTCCAAGTATAAATTAGTGTACGTTGTTTCCTGAGTCATGGAGAATACAAATGGACCAAAAAGGTTACTGTGCCATGTTATAGTTTTCCGCTGATTGAATTTAAACCCAAAGCAAGGTGAGTAAATCGATCCTATCGTTGTTTTCGTAAACTTTTATTATTAAGGCTGGCTGTGGTCGCCAAAACGTTGGTTTATGCCAGGTTATTCGGGTAAATGTGGCGTTTTGCATGCGCTCTTCAGGGTAAACAAAATGGTGAATACAGCATCCCCCAGTGTGTTCACAATACACTAAATGTATTAACTTGAACTGTTCTTTTCACCATGAATTTGTGTGTATGACGCAAATACAACACACCAATAAGTTGAAGACCGATGCGATACAGATAAGACACTTAAAAGTGGAACCTTTGAGCTTACAAAAACTAAGTTAAAGGGACGGAGTGTTTAGTTTATTACGACTAATAATCCTACTTCCTGGGAATTGTGTGCAACCAACTCTATACATTCTGGCGTAATTGGCTCTATCTTTTCGTGATTACATTTGACAACACTCACTGTCCAGAATCTTGAATGATTTAATTTCCATCCGGTCGATATATATCAGGGTGCTTCCTAATAAAAGGTGACATATTTTGGAAGGGGTCATAATGAAGGAGGCGTTGTATGAAAGGGTGATTATCTATTCGGCGTGTGAAAATTATACTATAACGAGGAAGCTCCTTCCATCTAAAGCGTATTCGGTCTTAGATGAATTCCCTGAATTAGTTCCCTCTTTATGCGTGAACAAAAATTTCATATGACTTCCATATAAATGTATGCTATATAGAATAACGAGTACAAGTTACACATCGAGAGATATATAGCTCAACCATACAGTGAGCAATAGTCCCATAGCAGATCAGAACAGGCAAACGAACATGCCTCACCAACTCCCTTGATCGAACTTCCCTGTGTTTGGCGTCCTCCGCACACTTTCATAGGTTTAAGGCACTCAACACTTGTGTATTCAGCAACTGCCCACTCATGCGCTTACGCACTGAAGTAAGAACAGAAAATGTGAAAATTCGTCACCGCTTTACCACTGTATGAAACAAAAGTTCACAGTGTGGTAACTCGAATACACTGCTGACTCAAAAGCGAGGTGGACTCCATTCAGCGTGTGCATTTGAAAAACAGCACAATCAAGACTTTCGGCTGAGATTTAGTGGACTTCGCAAACACGGAAGTACAATGCAGCTGAGTATATTTCACCTTTTACTTAAAACCTGTGTTCCAGTTAAAAAAATTTTGAAGGAAGTCGGGAATTACGACTACCTGATGTGTCCAAAGGAAGACTAAATCGGCAGTGGAGCATTGGGGTTTTTCAGTTACCTTATAAGTAGTATGTTCCGCCAGGTGGACATCATTCGATTTCTCGAATATCGTGCAATCGGGGACACAAGGTGGCATTTTTGGGACATATCCAGTTGAAGAATATCAAAATCGAAGGATCCAACTGAGAGTCAAGTTGAGTGTCTCGTTAGCACCAAATTAGCTTAAAATGGGTGCATTTTGTGAGATAATTCATTCCAAAACAAATCTGGGTAAATGATCGGAAAATTGGTTTAGCTGGCCTGTTGTATGCTTGTCTGTTCTGTTGAAAACAGTAAAATAGACTATATTACCTGCCACCTGTGAACAAAATGCACTCGATCAGCCAACTGCGTACGGCGAAATTTTCAGGATTTTTAGAAAAGGACGTACTGTTTGAAGCTCTGTACACAACAGTGAGCCCAGAATGTTTGGCGTGTAGCAAGACTGCCAAGTGGTCAGGTTGCTCTTGTCTTGGTAGCTGGTCTAAATAGTGTATTAGATAACCGAGAAAGAGCGCTGAAGACTGGGTACAAACTCCATAAACAACTGTAACATGAACGACTTGACGGCTTGAACTGATTAGCTCTGCTCATGAACAAAAGTTCTGCACCTGTTATGGTTATTCATAAATCTCACAATTAATAAATTGTTTTAGTTGGGGTTGTTCTTACGGTTTGGAGCCACCCATTAGAAAAATGCTGTCCAAACTTGTAGAGTTCGACTTGCATCGCAACTGTTGGTAGTGTGGCTTGCTCGCAATAGGGATTCCCAGAACATTAGTACGAATTTGGAGACAAAGTAATGGTTCCAAATTATCATGCCACGCAAATGCTAAATTCATCCAACCGGAGCCACGTACATTGCAGGGGAGTGCACGTAGCCCCCATGAATTAGGTATAGTCTCATCAAAAACAGGCTCAATTTTGTTGAGGCATACGGATAAATCCGTTTCACTCTTTTTGAGAAAAACATACTTTAAATACTACCAGACACTTTCGAACGGAGCTGGAAAAATGATAGGTTAAGCAGAATGATTATTCACGCGCCTTTTAAAAAGTAGTTAGTTTCTTATTCGAAGTTCGCCTAAGCTCCGAGGACTCAAACACATACGTCTACCATGATGTGTTTTGTTGATCGATGAAAGTCTGAAATAAGTAGGAAATTTAGGAAAACCTTTCCGACGGCTGTTTGAAAAAGGCGTTTTTGCATGCAAAGCTTAAGAACTTTCTGCCGCTTTGTTGGAAACTTAAATAATCGTGGGAAACTGAAAATGAGCATTTTGTTCACTTGATTGTGATGAAAAAGCAGGGAACCAATACTAGCGAAGCAATCAAAATACCTAGGTAATATTTTTGCACTGAATAAAAACCCTCTTCAGAGAAACACCGCTACGAAAACTCTCATCACATGCCAGGGACTGCTTAAACATACTGCCGATCTTTCTGTGTCACTTTCGGATGTTTGAACATGCAGACATGAAATATCGGTTGAATTCCTGTGTACGGATAAAAACAACCCAAGCATGACACACACTGCGACCTCGGAAGGCACAACAGAAAAGTAACGTTTTGCTTGATAACACTGAAACGTCACATACAGTGTAAAAACCTTGCAGTAGAGAAAAGCCAGCTAGCGTGGTCAACTGTTGTACAAAGCACCACAGCTCTTTATCAGGGTGTAGTGAGAATTTGTGCGCTACTATCAACCACCGCGCGAAAATAAAAGCATTAGATTTTAAGTAAGCTTAGCGCTACATTCCATGAAAACATAAAACGGTGAATTAACATCAAGGCTAACACATACATTCAAAAATGTCATGTGGTTAGGAGGCCCAAAGTCTCCGGTTCATAGATTTGACCACTATTTTATAATTTCTTGCTGTCATTGTTCCTTCATTGTCCATGCACTGGTATAGTTATAACAGTGAATATTAGGATACTCTTGCTTATATGACTTGAGAATGGGTTATTTACATAGGATGCAAAGACATATATATAGATACTCATACATAAAATCTGCTTGTCACTCCATGACAAGTTACCATCATAGTAGTTCTGTAGGATATGAAGCCCAGTTCTCTTTTTCAGTTCGTAAAGCCATTCCCTGCGGACAAATCCGTTGTTTTAATTTCAGATTTGTTTGCCCGTAAACGAAGCCCCATTACCCCATAATTGGATGGGAACTTTCATTCCGTTTCATTCGATGCGAACAAGATCTTTCACTAGTGGAACTATGTGCACCCATTTTCCTATGGTTATCAGAGATATCTGCCATTAATCTGGAACACTTTGCAGTAGGGAACGGATTTTATTACGAGCTTATCGTCTGTATCAAGCACGTTTTTGTGGTTTCACGTCTATCTTGAACGGATATTTAAATGACACTAAAATACGAACTTTTTGAGATTTATGCAATCATCGCAAGATTATATATATATGTATGTATATATATATATATATATACATATATATATATATATCATTTCAAGTAACTGCGTGAAAGAATTCAAGCTTTTTACAAATATCATATCGAAGAATTTGGCGCCTAAACCTGATGGTTTCATTGTCTTACATGTCGCCCTTTCGTGAGTAATGCATTCGTTAGCCAAAACACATACTGTTGAATCGTGACGTTTTTAACAGCAGAAGGACGGCCAATAATGCATGACAACATATCAAGGCACGAAAAACCCGGTGTCATAATTACAGCACATGCTGGATAAGTTGCTCAGTCCAATCTGCAGTTATCACATCGACCACTCAGTTTAACCAAATGTTGTTCTAATATGGGGGACCGAATCCAACTCAGTAAGGAGCTCGCTCTTATTAGAAAGTCTTCCTAACAGAAGAAAAGCTTGTAAAGCAGTAGTTTTGTTTCCGGTGCTCCCGGTTTTCTATAAGAGTCAATCATACTAAATTGGAGGCTGGAAATGTTGTTTTGCTCTTCGTGCTTAAAATTTTGATTGTAATGTGTGACGGAAAATCACCGGTGTGATCAATAACAATGCTTGCTCTGGTCACACGATTATTATAGGCGTTAGCTGTGTTTAAGTGGTGATCTGAATTCACAACTTCTCGTTAGTATGTTGTTCGAATGTTACGAGACAGAAGAAACAACGAGAGCGCTCTAGATAAAAACGTCGACCACACCGATATGAAGTGACTCTATGAAGTAGTTTGCTCTTATGAATTTTGCTGTAACTTATTCGAATTATCTTTACATGAACACATTTGTGGATAATACGAAGATCACTGTAGTCGAAGAATCTGTTAATTGATTTTACCAAGAGGCTATTTTGTTTTCGCCTTCGTGTATGTGCAAATGACTCAGTGAGTTGGGCAAAACACGTTTTTGAAGGTCTGCACATAGAATTCTTACTGCTGCAACAGGCTTAACGCGTTATGCACTGCTACTGCATTAGTTGAGTGGATAAGAGTCGACGCTCAAACAGGACTGTGGATGCACTTTTGGGGAGTGCATCGATCAATAGGTGTATTCTCTGCACCGTCACCAGTTTCATAAGCACCTACGTTCTGTGAGGCTCAAATTTTGTTGAGAACAAAACAGCTTGGTATGAAAGTAATGCCATAGAATGGAAACGAAACTTCTCTTTTTAATGGCTTTAATCATAGTTCAGATAAAATCGAAATCATATTCATTTATTCGGATATTCATAGTCGAAGAAATATCTAGATGCTAGCTGAAAGCAGGACGGCATCAGCGGTAGGAGGGATCAGAAATGCAATTCCATTTGCCACAGCCAATCTGAAGAATCCGTGCAACTTTGATACAGTCCATATAGGGTAGATTTACCATCTGTATGCGATTCTCATTTTGGTTTGTGCCACAATTAGTCTGTGTGGATTCGATTTTCCTATTTGCTAGGCTTCATAAGATGTGAATACTTTCCTTCTCACAAGAACATTACTCTAGACGTTTCACATCATAGTCATCACACCACTGATGTCCCATTAGCATGAGCACGACGCAAATTGGGGCTAAAAAAGTGTGTTTTAACTGAAACATTTGAGGAATTGAAAGCACTGCGCCCAAGGTTGTGAATCCAGGATCAGACGTATGTCATAAATTCTTTTTTTTTCAAGGGACGCTGAGCTTGTATTTTTTACGCTACACATCTGAAAATTTTTGAGATGTTACCACTAAATGTATTATCTTTCATCGCTAAATTATTGCGTCAGTCCTGAGAGGAACTCATCAGTAATATTCATCCTTATCTGCCATAGCTGTCTGTTCGACGGATGGGTGTGGTCTCCAAGAGTCAATAATTTTATTTCGAATTTGACAAACTGTACATGTTTGCATAAGTTTCCTCATTTTGCTCAATTTTATGCGTACTGTTTTGCCTACGGAAGAGTCGTCAGCTTTATGTTAAATTGACAGCCTAGTAGGAAAAACAAGAAGACCGCTTACTACCGTACAAAAATTATGAAGCTCGCTGTCGTCTTGCTTTTTAGTATTTGGTCTCAGTATACTTTAATTTGGTCTAACTTACAGCCCAGAAGCACATCTTAAGGATGTGTTTGAATAAAATTGTTCTATGAAGCCTGCAACATAGTAATCTGCACAGTGTTTATACACACGTCCCCACCGTTTAAGCTGGGTGTCAGGTGATCCCGTATCACAAATAATTTGGCTTACAATTATTAAGCCCGGTTTTTATGACAATTCAATGGACTGAGCGTACTTAGGACTGCAACACGAAAAAGAAATGTTTTTTTAATTTGTTTATCAAGATAAACTTGACTCCAATGTTTAGGTTTCAAATCTGAACCGCAAAGACACTCCTACTAAAGTTTAGTATAAATGAAATGGTTTATCTTCAAGTTTCCTTTCAACTAAGATAGTTTTTTTGGAAAATACGGCAGTTCGGGCCAAACCTTGGGGAGTAAATTTAGTGTAACTTGCATTTGCACTAATGGTTTTATTATCATTGTTATATATTTGTCATTTGTTTACTGGCAGTTTATTGCTAAGCAAAACAAAAACCCACCGACTGTTTAACCAGCTTTTTATAACTGAGTAAAATCAATGACATCCTTTGTACGCATACGAAAACGAAGCGAGCTCCGATTTCACCCTGAAAAACCTCACACTTTGCTTCCACGGTTTCACTTACCAGGTGTGGCGATCCGGGTAAAACACAAAACATAGGAACACACTGTTCATCGTAATCAAACAACAAGACAAAATTAATTCCTAGCCCTGATGTTTTGATCACGTTTACACTTTGGACAGCGAGTCGTTCTGGGATTTGTTTCTCTACTGTGTCCTCATAGTCTCACTCTGTTTTTATGACAGCGAATGGTTCAGTGTCGTTTAGTCTGACGGATGTGATTTGCCTCACTGCTTCTCCTACTAAATTAGTGTATGTGTGCCTGTGTCCCTATAGTTCAGAAGAGCCTGCATATAAGTGTGGTGATGTCCTCAGTCCCAGAAATAACGTGGAGTTAAAGGACTGTTTTTTGAAGAAGAAAAACACCAAAAGTTCCCGAAAAATATGATGCTATTGATTGAATGCTTATCTGATAAACTTTGGTGGCAAAGCAAAACTGAATGATTATTTTTATTACCACTATTGTGGAATGTAAAACGATCCTGTTGCTTTAGCCCAAAATGATATTTTTATCTGAATTGAGAAGACCAGAACAGCTTTTGTAAGCCTGCATCACCCATGGCGCAACCACGCGGAGTGTGAATATGAGAGGGAGGTCAAAAAATAACTTGGCGGTCATGTGCTCCTGTCACCAGCAAACCCGGCTACATTGGTCAAGGCCATCCCCTTCGATGGGGATCCCACGAAAGGATACGTCAACGGTTAGAGTTGTTTGTATATATGCTGTAATGGTGAGCTGTATGCAACGCTTGCATCCAGGCGGTTGGCTTCAATGTATAGCTTCCCCTCTTGATCTGAATAATAAACCTTACACCATCACTTCCGAATGCGTCGTGTATAGCTGCAAGTTCCTCCAATGTGCAAATGTCCACACATGACTTCTAAGATTATCAAAAAGGAAAAGATTGGCAGCTGTAGACACCGTACAATATGAAAGTGGTTTACAGCTAAAAATGATGATGATGATGATGATGACAATGATAATAAGAGAGGGTATCTGTAGTTGGCCTGCCTCAAAACTGCTCTTCATTAGTTTCGATGACATATTTGCCCCTAGAAATCTATACAACCTTCTTGCTTCCTATATCCCTTACTGTGCCGGCTATACATAATAACAGGAAGTTGAGTTCCTGACTTCACCGGCTGCTATTTACAGATTCTATTCAGGAAATTACGAGCTGAAAAACAAGTTTTATAGAATTTTGTCAAACGTCACAGGTAAGAGGATTCTGCTTTCTCGATCACTTGGTTGCACCGCCACTCAAGCTGACACTTTTGGAAACTCAACTTTATAATTAGAAGTAAATCAGCTAGCGGGAGCCGGAAATTGTGGCAGCAAATTAGAATAAACCGTGATCGATGCGGATGGTTTTATTTACCCCGACATATCCACACGCCAAGAATGCTTCAATGTGAATTTGTTTTCTAGAGGACGAAAGCAGTGTTTTGAATGTTTTTTGGTGTCCAGAGGGACTCAACTGCAACCGCTTCCGCTTCCATGTAAAAGAGCAGATTCAGAATATGGATATGGAAGTTAGACCTTTGTACTAGAGACGTACGTAGTTCTGAGAATATAGAACGAATTTAGACGGATGTGGCAAACATTTCTACCATAAAACCTACCAAAACCAAGGAGGATACCACCTCTTATGTGTAACCTTACTTTTCGCACTGTGCAATTTTTATTTCAAAAACCCATTGGGCATTTTTGAGGATGGTAGAGAGTAGAAAGCTAGCTGAATTGCTTTGAACTGCGTTTAAGCCATATGCCATTGATTGATTTATTTGCACTTGCCCCGTGGACAATCATTCCATGCTTGTTGAATTTCTCTCTAAACAACCTGTTTGTTGCACTAATATTTCTTATTTCGGATTACACATGGACTAGATCGTGAAAAGCTCTAGCTGTATTAATCATCAAACGATAATGCATTTGTCTCTAACACCGTTTTAAGACGGTGAGTCTCCCAGACCACATCGGTTTTCAATGCATATTGGCTAACGTTATCCTTGAAGATTTACTCAATGACCCGATTATTGTCCATGTTTGTCATTCCAAGGAAACCACCTCTATCTCCAAAGGTCACGGAGTAGCCCGTTTACTAGACCATCGGTCAATACTTGAAAGGTGGGAGCTTCGAGTCCCTTTTTGGCTGTTTTAAGCTTAATCGAGCTTCTCGTCAAACGTTTCTTCCAGTGGAGATTAATGAGAGTGATTTTTAATTGTCATGAGTGGTTTCATATTAGCAATGAGCCACAGTACCTGCTGTGTGAACGAAACCATATAGACCACAGTTTCTGCTCTTAACTCACGACGACAGAACTGAAACGAATTTGAAGGTTTAAAAAGACCGCTTTTCCCAGTATAAGTTTAGACTTCTGAGAGTAAATTAATATTAGAATACTAGGTCTGATTTGATTAATTTAGGTTTCAAAGGAGAAGTAGATGTCAAGAATAAGACGAAGACAGCGGAATAAAGGCGTAATTTTTTCGGCCACCTCGTTTAATGCAAGGAATTTTGGGTATTCATATATCTGTTGTTGGTTATTTTACAATGCCCACTGTATATTCCCGCAATTTACACACATTAATAGTGATGCTATGATATAGTGGACAGTCATTTGAACATTAGTTCGCATTTATCTGATTTAATTGAAACCACCTATATCAGCCTACACTGTATTCCTAACATCAGATGTTCATCATCTTCCAATAAGCTGCTTGGTCCGTAATTAATTCAAATTTTAATTACAGAAATTTGAAACACTTGGCATGATGCAATAAAATTCCTAGCTTCTTGGATGAATTTGTTTCTTTATACACTACTCATAAGGCTTTGGAAAACTCTGTACATATCTATACGTTTATAGACATGTCTCGAATATTGTGCCAACTGAAAAATGAGGCGATCTGGTGCAGCACATTCAGTTGCTTAAAACATAATAAACGAGAGATCCACCTGGGTTCCAGGTGAGTTCCCCGTCAAAAACCAAATTGATATGCAAATGAAATTTATTTCTGCTAAAATAAGGTATCTCACAGTATTCCACAACAGCACTCTCTCAATAAATGTTCACTTGAAAATCCCATGATAAAATCTAAACAGTGTTACTTTGGAATGAAATTTATTGGTTTTGTCTAAGAAAAGCCTATTTCTTTATTTATAAATTGTTCTGGTGGTCATCACAGCATCATGAATAAATAAGGGTGAACTTCTTACCTCTCATGAACTAAACGATTGAGTCTAAAAATTGTTTCGGTGACGTGTAAAACATTTAACAGCATAGGTGCGCTCCATTCAGATATACTATAATCCACAGATCACACCCATACGTCGAACATGGTTACAGTGTTCCCGGCTTACTTGATCATCACCCCGGCAAGAATTTTACGCTCATTCACAAAGGATTTTCCGGTAAAATGACGCTCAATGTCTGGAAACTGGCCACGCACAATCAACTGGTTTGGGGCGCAAGCGATACACTTTTGACTATATGGCGGCATTGGAAGCCCTCCTTAATAAGCCGCCATTTCTGGCTAAACCATTTACCTACTCTCACACTCACTCACTGCTTTGTGCGAGGAACAAAGCCAGCGGCTTCGTAATTCAGCTTTCCATTTTACATTTCATCGCAGTCAGGATAAGTCCGATTTCTATTGTGATTCTGTGAGCTATTGTAACAAAAGGCATTCGCATTCTAACTGAAATAATGTAATGTTGTCGGTGTACATTTTTGCCCACAAGATGTATGACAACAAGCATGTGGTTCAGATAGTGTCGGATGATGCAACAGCAAAAACTAGTGAGCCGATTTGGATAAAGCTTCAGAAGAGGAAGTTAATGTTGTAATGGGGAGAGCTACAGGATCATTTCAGTATCTACAGGAGGCGATAACAATATAACATTTGCGAAGTAGCAAAACAACATGGTGACATCCCAAATTTTAAAAATAAGCAAGAAACGGATGACTTTCAATCAGCTTAGAAGTTAATTAATAGATTTTACGTAGATCCCTCCGCTAGGTAAATGAAACTAAGCCAAGACACGATAGGTACGGTCAGTCTGTGGTTGAATGCAGCTCATAAGATATACAGAGTGTCGAATCTAGCAGTAGGGTGATTTCAGACATTGTTCGTATACGCAATTGTTTGCTTTCAACAACATCGTGGTCTTAGAATGGCAGGCGTGAGCAACTGAGAGAATGGGAATCCTACAGTTATAATAAAATGCACATCGAATAACAGTCCCTTGTGCCTATCGGAATATTGTTTATTTTTTCAAAACCGAAAGAATAGATCGAGCTTCCGTCCCATTAGAGGAGAAAACCGAGCATCGTCTTATTTTGTGAACCATTAACAGCACACTCGTTTATAACATTTGTTTGTTTGAAAGACTCATGCACGACCCTACATTACCTATAAGGCATAAATACACCGAAATTTTGCCCCGGATTTTTGTGGGCCAATTCCTAATTACGCAGAAAACTTACGCGCCATAAAAACAAGTGTCATAACTAGTTCCATGAAACCCCTTCAAGACAATGATCTGATGATAAGCGCTTAAAGCAAGAAGATTTTTTCGGTATGTAACAGAAATCAGTACGCTTAGAGTGCGCAACAACTGAATTGCCAGGAGGGAGCGTCGGTTATCTTTCGTTTAGTCTAAGTCCAGTGTTATAGTAAAATACCAACAGAGATTTTTCGCATTTTTTTCCTTCTGTCCGGATCAGGGCGAAATTACTTGGTTGTGTTTCACTAACTCCAAAAGGTTTAGACTCTCTGCGGACTGCCTTCAGTCTCTTCTCCGTTATAGCAACTTAACATTTCAACCTTAGCAAGAAATATTGTCGTCCCAAATTTTTCACAAGCATTTACTCTTGTTTCTTTCATTGTCACTATCTGCGGAGTTTATATTTGGTCTCCATCAATCTTTAGAATACTACTACCCAGAAACGGTGACCCGATGGAAGTTTACCCATCTGGAAATTCGGCTCTTGCTCCAGTGGAGTAAATCACAGAAATACCGATGACACGTCTTTCAAATCTACATTGCTTTTACTTCTCCAAACTTTAGCCTACAGTTTAGGTATTATTGGTACACAGCGAACGGCTCGGTTGGGAATTCGGTATCTCAGCTTCTTGAAGTCTGAGGTCCACGTGGTTAACTGAGGTTGTAAATTTTCAAATGTCAGAGCTACAATTCTTTGACGCCAAAACCAGTGTTAGCCGCCCTCAAGGGGCTTGTGATCCGAGCATCCACCCAGCATTTTGGAATTCAGGCTAAACATTCATTTTGGTGCAGTTAAAGGAGAACGCTTAGAGTTACGACGCCTCAAATGTTAGCTAAAACAGCGTGCATACTACATCACATTAATTAGTGACACATTCCCTAGTTTAGGCTACCTACTCCCGTATGCTGAACGGAGCACGCCAACATACGGTCAATTTCCGTTGCACAGGTGGTCACACAGAGACCATTTGGCTGGGCTTATAAGGATATCAATATAATTTACTTACAGTCAGTTGCAGAGTAATGGAGTATCTCATTGTTTTCAGAAAGCAAACCAGCAAATGATCATCAAAACTGGTTTAAATAAAAGCATGAAACGACACGCGACGTTATAACCTGACGAAAAGACGTGTGCTTCGTCAGACGAAAGCCGGATGACGAAAGTAACCCTGCATCAGTTTCAGCCGGTTTGTTCATTTTCATTTCATCTGCGAAGAATCTTGCAAGCGCAAAATGAGTTAAACAAATAAACCAAATATCAGTTATATAAGCATAATAAACCTACCAACGCCGAGGAAGAACTTCATGCATAAGGATAAATAAGGGAAGAAAGCATTTAAGACACGAAATTCTCGCTTTCATGGGAACCGACTAGTTCTCCACTAATATGTCTCAGCAATATCTACCATCAAAGCAACCGCCCATACGAAAACGTCCTTTTTGTGCTTGACTCACGGCAAAAGGCACCTCAGTTAAGCTCCGTTTCACCAACCGGAGTCAACACCATGCTTGATGGATTAATTTCAGTAAATGTAACGTGTCTGCGTTTCCCAAATATAATGGAACAATTAGATCAAAAGTACAAGTCGGTGCGATAAACATATTAAAGCATGATTAGATGGACGAGATTAGAACAATGTCCTAACGATTCAAATTATAGTGGCGTTAGGTAGTATTTAGGCTAAGCAAAGAGCACGCGGAAATTTTACCTTATATAGATATTCCACTCAAGTTAGAGCGGTACAGTTGAATTTACGACAAAAGTGTTAATGTAAATGTATATGTCGTTTAGAAAATAACAATACGATGAGATTTCTTGGAAAAAAGGAATAGTATATATTTTTGACTCACTTATTGATTTTGAAGGGTTGCGGGACGGAACGCGTAACCATACTTCTGTTCGCTTACTACGATTCTCACGGACATTTACATCGAGGGTGATTCTACTACCTGACGACGTATACGGAAATCATGTAGAGGGATACTTCAAATCCTCTTAGAAAACTGTCAGCAAGCATCAGAGGAGGATAAATTGTATCAGTCAATGTCAGATTACCCCGTGGGAACAACGAGACTGACTGGGGTGCGTGCTACAACAAATCTGACAGTGAGGGTGTGGAATATATACAATGGACTATGAGTGCTGACGCGAAGCATACCAAAGCCGATAGTAAGTTTTTGTTGCTTTTGATGACAATCTCCAGGGAAATCACAATCAAAGGTCATGAGAGAGTCATCAACAAATAATTAAAGCTAAAAGTATTCAAAATAAGTCCAGGTTTTGTCGTGAGGGATAAAAGTTACGTAAGTAGGCTTCAGGAAATCGGGTGAAAGTAGATAAACCGGAGAACGCTAAATTTAATCCATAAACTCGGACGGGCCAGAAGTGCAGTCAGGTGCTACCCCGTAACGTGTTTACTTGATTTTATAGGGGCACTGGAGGTTCTTGTTAAACTTGAGGAGGAAAAATACCCATATTTTTACGACACAATTACACCAGGCAGCTAAACAGAAGCATAGACCGCCAAGCCATGCGAAATCGCGGGCAGTTTTTCAGAGCACCCAGAACCCATTAAATGTGAACATCTTTGTAAAAGTCCTAAATTCAACCACAAGGCTATCCGTGCTACTAGGAGTATCTGCATATCTCCAAACAACGCTCTAAATTAATACAACGCTTTTACTAGGGACTTCTTCTGTAACAGTTTATCGTTATAATTACTACACTACTGTGATTTCTAAGAATCACTGCCCGAGTTGCGAAGAAAAGCTTAAGATGTACGAATTAATTCATTATAAAATGGGGCTTGGTTCGTTCGGATGAGATCAGGCCTGATGTGTTGGATAGTATGGGATTACTTACGGAATTTGAATGCTTTTGTCCAATTTGTCGCCTGTTCCAATACCAGTACCAGCAATTCCACCTCAGTAATGGGTTTTCTTCAAGTTAACAAGTGGTTTCAGATAACTTGTTCACTGATGTATGTTTCACGCTGTTGAAGAGACAATTTACTTCGAAGGTTGTTTTTGGCGTACATGATAAGGTGTAGCCTAATAAGTAAAAGCACTGAAAGGGCCTACTCCAGTTTGATATCTATTACTACTACACAGTGAGGTCATCCTTCAACGAAAATGTAGTATTTTCCACTCTGCACGAATAACATACTACTGGTGAAAATTGGTTCGTTTTCTGATTAACTCACATAGAATCGTCACATTTGTGACTCTGTGAAAGTTTTCAATCCTTGTTGTATATCATATCATCAGTTTGTTTATTGCGTCATAAACAGAAGCATAAAGTCAAATAAAAACTGCTAACAAACTAGTGTTTTAATGGCGTCCAAGTGTCGGGCTTAAAACGCCAAAGTTCCTGTTAGCCGTAACTCACACTGAAGGGAGCAACATCTGGGTTTCGCGTCTTCTGGGTTAGAAGTTGGGATTTATGTAAATGCACATATTTGAAGTATAGTAAAGGGGAGCAAGGAAGCTTGAGTCAATGCAGTGCAGATAATAGCCGCACCATCCAAGGGTCCGATTTTCTCAGCTTCTGATTACATTGGTGGAGATTGTTATCAAAAACTAACCACAAAGCTGTGTTCGCGTTTGACTTTCCTTTAAAGTGCTATAGGCAATTTAACATGCCTCATGTGTTAGATAACATATACTGCCCTTCTAGCCTGCGTACCGCCTCCAAAGTCCACAGGAAATTGATGCCCCTCACACCAAAAGGGCATTGGCTTAATTTGATAAAGGGTGGATAAACATTTAGTGGGTCTCAAAATCTCAAAGTTTCAGAGGACCTACATGAATATACGTCTAAAGTCGCACTCGGGCAGCTGACCAAAATGGTCACGGAAATCATGAATCCATTTCTGTTGGGGGTAGGTGGCTCCAAGGAACATTTCAAGACATTTAATGTCACGCTACCACCGACATGCAAGCTAACATATGTGGAGGATGTGCAGGACTGCCCAGCGATTCATTTACAATCAGTCCACTAAACAGTTTCAAGGGGACAGAGCCTCTGTTACTCTACTGAAATTTGGAATCATTCCCGAGTAATGAAATTGTTATTGTCCAACGCGGAACGGGGTAAAACACGAACTCCTAACACTATACATGCATAACCTGACCAGCCTAACTGGGTAAGTTCAAGGAACTAGATTTAGCAGACTTTAATCCAGTGGTTCCCCTATAAAACTCTGACTCCTCGAGGTTTGAATTGTGTCGGTTTGACATAGGCGATGGTCGGGTGGTATCGACCAATGGAACGACTGCCTGACCTGTTGAACTCACTACCAAACCGTCTCGTTTGCCGTGGATGTCCCACAGAGTCCTAAGTCTGTGGACCTGTTTGAGTGTTACGGACGGTTGGATACGTTCATCTAGATGGTTACTGCTTCTTGGATCTGATTAGGTCTACCAACCTGTTTCTGAATGTCATCCGTATTGGCAACTTTTCTCTTCGTTCTGTACGATCGTTTATTGAAAATGGACTTGAAACTCGGGCCTCATTTACAATTATAACTTGAAGAGTACTTTGCACGTAGAACAATTAAATAAAAAGCAGTTGCAGTATTGCATAGCAGTAGCTCGTTTGTTTCCGCCTAATTAACACAATCCCTGGGCAAACAAATCTTGCTTTGCTTTGCATTTACAGTAGTCAATAACACTTGCTGAACCCGAAAAATCAAACGCAAGCGTTTAATTTGATTTTATGTAATTTTTTATCGTGCCTACCTAGTCTTATATCACAAAAACCTTTATTGATATGGCACAATTTTTCGGCAAAAATATTACGAAGAAAAGGAGAAAAGAACAGACGCATCATGTCAGATGGTGTTCTAAGCATATAGATCGAGGTCTGCAACCTGCATCTGCGCTAAATTTGCTTCACGTGCCTTTGTCTTGGAACAGTACGTACACCTGTACGGTTCATGAAATACCTTTATCGTAATCACCTTTGATATTTAAGACATTGGGAATCGGTGTGCTAAATTATGGATCATTCGCTCTGGAGGCCACAACCTTAGGTTTAATCTTTTACTCCGTTATTTCAGTTTGCAGTACATCATGTGACATTGAGGTGCGGAACGCAATTAGGAACACTAAGGAGATGACCAAAAACATTCTGCTCAACAGTTATTCAGCTATTGAGCTAACACACATCTCTCCGGCATGCACACCACTAGACGATAGTAAATCTCAATTTCCATGATTGATGCGATTATCTAGCTGGTAGTCGACTGGTGGTTTCGGCTCCATTTACATCCAAGCAAGACGTAGGCGGAAGAATGCTTTTTCAAGTGCTCTCTTACCACGCATTATTGAAGGAAGCAATTTTAGGTATTGCAGAATAACCGTGCTCACTGGCGAAGCATCCTAGTCAGTTGTTTTGCAATCGGAGGGAGTGAGAAGCCACTTAGTGTCTCGAAGCATGAGTCCGCTGTCGCTTTCACATTTAAAGACACCAAGCGAGCTTGCCGGTGTGCGGCAATACATCATGGAACACTCAAGGACAAATTTCTTGTCTGTCCTTCTCTAATGGTGCATAGTAGTGCACATATTTTCACCTAATATTCAAATTTCGAGACAGAAGTGCACGTTAGAAGGGATACATTTTTTATTGGAAGTCCACTGAGTAAATGTCTGCGGCCTACTACCTGCACAATATCCTGTCAAAAAAGACCACTGATAAATAACCAGGTTCAAGTAAACGGGTAACGAGCCCGTGATTATGCGCAGAATGCTCTACACAAAGAATATTAAAAACGGCATCTTCAATAAAATTCATTTGAACGTGCGGTTAACGTTTAGTGGAAAGTGAGGACTTCGGTGACTGTGAAACCGTCTGATGAGCCCCAAGTAGGATGGAACCGGTACTGTTTGTCCAATGTTTTCATCAACCTCAAGAGTATAACTGAAGTGAATCAGATTGCGTTAACTCTCTTGAGATATCTTTAGTGTTAGCAGAGGCACATTTCAGCAGTGTTGTGGACATTATTTATAAAATGGGCATACTATCTTAACGAGTTCCTGGATTGCATATTCCGGTAGGTCCATGTGGATAGCTTAAACGTTTTTTAAAATATTTATTCCTTATGTAGATTATTCACTTTTCTGTCTATAAACCAAGTGCAAAAAACCCCGATTCTATTTTGAGGACTACATGTGAATGAAGAAGCCTGTTGGTGAAGTTCGAGTCTATGACCTATACTTTTATAACTACTGCTCTTCCACCTGAGACTGCAGGAACGGGACCCGCGTCATAGGTGAGTGGCAAAATTTAATGTTAATTTGCCGCATAATTGAACGTGTTAATGGTGTGTGGTTTTCCAGACTGACCAAAACAAACGTGTGCGGTTGGCGGAAGATTATCTGTATTTTGTCCATTCGGAAGATGAGTCTGCTGCCTTGCTCAATATGTACTTGAGTTCAGCACTCGTATTAGTAAACTAAGAAGCAGTCCCGTGATTCATGGATCATATCAGTCGTTCCCCGACTTACTCCCTAAAAAAACCATGTTTTATGCTGCCAACGTCTAGCAACCCATTGACAGATAACTCACCTAAAGTGGGTTTTTCGCGATCCATGCAAAAAGATCTTACTATCCTCGTACAAGCTGACTATTGCGCGCGATATTTATATGGAATGTGGCCAATCCGAATCATCATTTTAACTTGTCTTTACCACTTCAACAACCGCATTTGGCTAATCCTGGATGGCACAAAACGAACGTCGAACAAAATAAGCGGTCGATATTTGTACGCTAGACGAAAGCGGTGTACTTATGTTCATGGACTTATACGTGAACGACTGATTTTTTGCTTCTCACCAAGGACGATCTTCACAACGGCAGCATTGCGTGGCCAAAAGCGCATCGGGCATGGCAGCTTAAATGTGCACCATGATTGCAGTCAGTTGTTTTTACAGTGTGTGTTGACTTTCCAAAATTTACCGAAAGTTGATATTTTCCAGGAAAATATTTGTCAGTGCTGTGCAAGCCATGAAAACGTACAACAGTAAGTAAAATTGGCAACTGGAATGCATCAATCCTGAGTCCATCCATGACAAACGGCCGCGGAATGAATCAGAATATAAGCATGGTACGTGTCGGTAGGTCGGCGGGGAAGAGGACAGAGTCTTTGGTTTAATTATTTATACTAATAAAAGGGTAGGGGGATGTTTAAACGATCACAGTCTGTTTTAACCTGCTTGGTATTTCCGCACTCAGCAAAAATATACAACAGGTCTTGAACTCACGTTAAGTAATTTGGTTTCGGCTGTCACCATTTACGGTTGTCGTATCGATCCAGTGGGTCATGGTATACTCAAGGTTTGACTGTTAGACTTTTGGACTATTTTACACAAATAAGATGTTCACCGGTTTCGTTAACATTGTTGAAAGTTAAGGTGAGCTGTACAACGGGTTCTACAGATTGATTCTAGTGGTCCTGCAGCACATAGCGGTTAGGCACCTTAAATCATACTGTAAACCTACCAGTGGCAATAAGTAAAAATTCTACGTCAAAGCGTATTTAACGGCTTGACAAATAGAAAATGTATTTAAATGCAAGCATTTGTAATGTATTTCACTGGTTAGGCCTAAATGAAGCTTTTCAAATGTTTCACCATACAGTCCGTCGACGGTCTCGGTAAACACTGTTGGAAAATTCAGTTTCATGAGCGTTCATTTCCGTGCTCTCTAATGCTGCAGGAGCTCATATAAACGTACAATAAGCTTGCGTTAGGCTTTAAACATTTTAGTGAAAGTAATGTCAGACAATGCGACGTACTCTAATGATCACCTCAACACTAGACAGGGAATGCAGGTAGTAGCGCATAACATTCCATCCCACTAGATCTGGATTTTCTTTGCCAGTGTTCCGGTAGAACTATTTTTCAAAAACAAATCGGACCATATGCGTGGCAATTGGTCAAATGCACCTTCGAGGATTATGGAAAGCCCTTTAGCTTCGTTCGAGGTGACTTGATTCAAGGCGGCGTTAAGATATCCTGCGTAGAAAAGTATCAGTTTCTGGGAATCTCCAGCTCATTGCGTGGGAGGATAATTCCGCCCAGACATGCAATGCAGGCACATATGTAGATGCTTTCCCGAAATATTTATTTATTTATCTCTGCCTTCACATAATTTTTCTACTTCCGTTGCCATTTATTTCCGTTTAATTTTCAGCTTTCCTCATTTAGGCAAAAACGTCAGGTAAAATATGTGCAGGACACTAAAAATGATTGCATGAGCCCACGGCCTTGATGTTTCCACAGAAAAAGTCAACACCATCAGCACCAGCATCATCAGGATATCATCAAAGATCAGTACTGGCGTTTCGCTACTGTACAAGCATAACTTATGTGAAAGCCTAGTTGTGAAGAAAAGAATAAAAGTGGATGGTGAAGGGAATAAGCGCTGGGCCACCACCAACGTTTCGAGTTGCCTGCACCTCCAGACCTCCATTCAAGCACTCTGGAAAGAAACTGACAACAAGAATGCTACTGATATCAGTAAGCTGCCATATCTTACATGGTTTCAAACAAGGCACATCTGGGATCACGCGGGTCCTCTCCTGGAAGGCTATTTTCACGACAGCACCCAAGCTCTTTTACAACCACTTCCATACCCTCTGCCAGGTTAAAGACTGTCCGCCTCTCTGCCAGCGTCACTCTGATTTGGGCAAGGAAACAGCACTCTATCTAGCAAACGATGAATGATCACAGGCATTACGTGACCCAACCACCGCGCCTTTTGTAGGTGGACACATTCTTCGATTGAAGTCTCCGTTCCACTACCAAACACTCGTTTTTTAATTGTCTCGTTGAGGCTTTACCAACATCAGGCTGAGAGAACGGTTGTCGAAGACCTGAACCGTTCCCAGTTCCGCTGCTCCCAAAGGCCATGTCTCACTACCATACGACAAAACAGCCCGTACTATAGCCTGATACACACTCGCTTTGCTGCCGTAGATGTCACAAACTAGCAAACGCCACTTGAGCCTCAGAAATTTGTGCCTACTATCGTTCGGAAAATTCCTTGATGATAAAGCCTGCTGAAGAGAACAGACCGCTCAGCTTGATCGAATGCGCCTTGGAAATCCAGGAATGCAAAATTTATGGGTCTTTTATGTCTACAGCATTTTTTCTGCCGCTTGACGGAATGTGAGGATTTATTCAACATAATTCCCACCAAGTCCGAGATATACCTGTTGCTCTTGAGTCAATATTTTACGTGTCATCATGAGACGACAAATTTCAAGTGGTTTTAAGAGTTCTGTTTTGACTGAGGTAAAGCTGACCCCATGTGATTACCACATGCACTCAGGGTCCCTTTTTTGAAAATGAGCACGATCGTTGATTTTCTACGGTGGTCTGGTACAGTATTCTTCTCTCAGATGCAAGCAGATAGATCAGAAGAGTGATGACCGCGAACTTTGTTCTTATCCTTGATATTACGTGTGAGAGATCATTCGAAACAGTAGCTCGATGTAGCATTAGAGAACTTGAACAGTCATAAACCTCCGAGACCGCAGGGAGTTCCAAGTTCACCGCCCAGGGTTCTACTTCAAATGCAAGTTCCAAATGGTAGCAACAGGTGGGATTTTTTGCGGAGTGCTCCGCCAGGTCACCAAAACGTCTTCCTTTATTGATAATAGTCCCGTCACTTGGACCTTTGATTATTTTGACCATTAGCGCTCTATGGGAGCCCGTATTACGGATCAATCAAAATAAGCTTATACTTTTCCTGGCATTCTGAGCTTTTTACATTTACTTAATATTCCCTATCCACTAGGCTTCACGATCGACATACGCACTGAGTTTAATTTGACGTCTACTAATTGGTCAAGTTGAATTATGTGCAAGCGAGGACATTTCTCTGGGATTAAAGCGGTGTCCCTGTTCCGTCTGATGTCCAGTGATTGTGCAGACCTGATAGCACCGGTAAAACTCCCGACAATGTGCGAAAATGCGCTGGTCTCGTTCCGCTAGGACCTGACATCCGACAGCACACCATTTGGATGACAGTAACGAAAGCATTTCTGATGAAGTCATCTAACTTCTAGCTTTGGGCACTTACGTGACCCTGAAAGACGAGAAAAATGTGACTCCTGACAACCATGTGGCCAGAATTCACATGAACGACCCAGAACGAGGGATAGTCAGTTATTGATCCGCGCTTCTGGAATAGCGATGTATGCCAATGATGAGGCATACAAGTATTCTGTGTTCTGATATCCAAGCTCCGCCCGCGCATCCGATGGAAGGTGAAGGTTACTACGGAAATTATGCAGTGTTCGTTCATTATTGTGTAATGAAAGTTCAAGGGGACGCTTGAGAATGTTCAGTTTTCCAAAAACTGTGTACAGATATCTACTTTTATGTCTAATAGCTGGTAACCGCTTAGCTCGTGTTTGCTAATAGGCAACTTTGCAGTGAAGGCCGTTTCTCCTTTCACTGGTAGCGGCTGACAATGGGTCCGTTGCTGGAACGTTGTCGAAGAAGACCATGTGGCCAGACGACTTCGCTTATTTCGAAAGTTAGTAACCAACAAAAACTGCCCGAAGTTAAAAAAAACTTGAAGAAGTCGTTTTCCAATGCCCGTGCGTACAGTCGAACACCCACAGGCGACTTAGATGCGCTAAGTCTCCCCATTTGTGCATTCATATCTCAGGCAACTAAAGCGATCCCTGAGAATTTAGCCCACAGTAACAGGAGATCCAAGGCATTGTCGATTATGGGGTCAGAGCTGCAGTCGGTTGAGGCGTAGGTCCACAATAAAAAGAGACAACGATCAACTTCTCGCTCGTGAGACATTACACGTTTTCAACTACGGTGGGTGCATATAGCAAGTCTAACGAGTAGCTGAAGGAATGCTGTCTCTACGTATTCAGTATCTCAAACTTCAAGCAGCATGACGTCTTGAAAATTGCCCGTTGTTGTTATTTTTTTTTGCATGTTTCTTATTTCTTACACAAAGTTTTGCATGTAAACCACTCAACTTAATGATGGTTGAAGCTAACCAATCAAAAACATTTGAAGACTGGCATGATTCGGCTGGTACCTTTGTCAAGAATATTATAAGATTATGCTCGTGACATCAGCTTATCTCTTTGTCATGAGTTAGTAGTGGTGAACCATTAAGGTACATGTTTTGCAGCTGCACTGATTAAGTGTGTCAGGAAGAAGTAGTAACACGACCATCGGTTTGCGGCGTATAGTCTTGTATGTGCATAACATTCACGATAAAATTACTGGGGAAATCCGACCTTTCTGTTGAAATGGGCTGGGCAGCTGTGGGCGAACGGATTAACGGAAGTGCGTTAGTGATTTTGGCGATCTGCTTTCGGTCAGCCAAAACGAACCTCGTTCTGATGATGGAAACGAGATCCCTACAAGACCCTCAGTAGTCAACTTGTCACTGCACAGTTGACGATCGTTGGTTTGGGTAAAGCTAGAGTTGCATTTGCCCGAGCTTTCTGAGGTATAAAAGCGCAGCGAAGGAGGAACTTGGTTAATTAAAACGGCATAAATCGCTGAAATTTTCACTCACTGTAGAGATTTTATCTATAGTTCCTTTCTTATTACTATTAATTAGGTACAGAGTTTTGCAGGTTAGCTGATGACAGAGTGTTTCATGACTCTCAACGTATCGGAAGAAAAGAAAAAACCTCAGGGGGAGAGCTGTTGCTGGGATTTTACTTTAAAACCCACAGTGACGAGAATAAACGCATTCCAGGAACGAATATGGTGAACTTTATGGACAACGTTTCGGGTGATTAGAGATTTTGGAAACAGTTTACGAATTTTTATTCCTCAGAAGTTTTCACTAATAATGGCTTGCCAGCACATTCCAAGTTCGCAACGTTCTAACTTGTTTATCTTCTGGAGTTGTACTCTGTTTTAGTGCCTTATAAAGCAGCGAACACTGAAAGTTAGAGCCTTGGACACACAAGCGAGATTCATTCATAGGTGAATCATGAATGAAAATCCTCAAGAGACATAATTAAAATGGCAGTGCTGTTTACGTGTTAGCGGAGAAGATACTCTTTTCAGTAGCAGGAGAATGTTTTATGTTATGTATGTTCTTCCTCAATAGTGTCAGTTTTTTGACATATTTTACAATTCTCGGTTTTCCCTCGACAAATCGGTTCTTTTGTATTCTAGGTTATGGGTTCAAATTTCACGTAAGGGAATGCCGACAATTCTGGATATTTGTTGGTTAACCGATACTGACATGGTTAATAATAGTATACCATATGCTCCGTAACCAAACATTCATTCTGTCGTTACACAGTGCCATCTGTCATTTTGATATTATGTACCTAGAATGTGCCTCATCAGTGCCAGGCCAAATATGTGGAGAAAGCTTCATAGGCACTGTGTGACTATTCTTTCTCCGTGTTGTTATAGTAATGAAGGCCACCAGCGCATTAACTTACCAACATGCAAAATTCGCAACTGAGTTTTAGTGAAGTTATGTTAAGTTTGTCCAGATAGAAATCGGCTGCTTTCCTGTGCAACCATTCCTGGCAGAATAGTACTGTTGCAGTTTGTTGCAGGATTTACAAAATTCTCACCCAATCATCTCAGTAGCCCTGGCGTCCTAGTGCAATTATTCTGGTAGGTCTACACCATAGGGTGATCGTACTAGACTCCGATGCCAAGCAGAGTGTTCCATGAGTGTGCTTACAGTGCGAAAGAACAGACAGGGAGGACAACAATAAAAGATGATCAAAGACAGGATCGAAGTAAAAAAAGTAAGGAACAGAAGAGCGATCGTGCGGGTAAAAACACTGAGCAAAGCATAAAAAAGACTTGAATGTGCTAATCTTTGAATTTCTATAAGCTACAGTACTGCGGTGGGTCTTATTTCCGCACAAAAATGGGAATTATTTTTAACATTCACTTGATGCCCTAGACCTTGCTTATTATAAGGAGAATTCTTAGATAGCAACCGTAACAAAATACTTGAGCTTGTGTTGCGTATTGAGTGCTAAAATTTTGGCTCAATGTAATAAAAAGTATAGATAGACCGAGCGATGTTCAGATCTCGTTGTTTTGTTCTCAAACGTTTCATAACCAGTCTAGGTGATATCACTACTACGAGTGCGCTCTGTGGTAATATTCAAGAAGGCTCACGCATAGATTCAACTTTTATCCCAAAACTCATTCCCTTTATCCAACTTAATATCCTAATGACAACCTACGACGACATCACAATAAATCCAATATAAGTACTTTCCTCCATTTGTTAGAGTCAAGCTGCAATTTTTGTCTTGATTTATGCACATGGTGGAAAGAATTCAGTTAAATAATTCTTCAGCTGCCAGATTCACCATTCTGCATTACGATTATTCGAATACGCAGACATTTACCTATTTATTTATCGTATGGTTGGTCCAGTTAAGCGCGTTATGTGCAGACAACGGCGCGCTTTTTACTAATAATTGCGATGAAAAGGTTCAATACATTTGTCTGCATGACATCAAAAAGTTTAAACGCACACAGTAAGGCTCCCAATTTCACAGCATAGGAACGTAGGTAATTTTTACCTCACTGTGCACCTCATGTGTACCTCCTGTGCACAACACAACCAAATGGGCCACTTTATTTAAGGTGGGTGTCTGCTCACTTCTGATATATCCGGGTGCTTGAACCAAGACCGCCATCTGCCATTCTCTCAGTGATGTTGCCAAACATACTGGGCATTTACTGATCTGGCAGAATTGGGTTATGCGCCCAAGAAGTTTGGTTTAAAGATGCCGAATTTCCATTTATACTCTTTGAAGTTGTTAGGTGATATGGCTGATTACAGCCAGTCATGCAATATGTGCCGGCTACAATTGATTTCCCTGTGCCAGATAAAGTAATTCGTGACCAATGTAATCTTTACATTTGGTTGTGTACACACAATCTATAGGTCTACCTACAAACAGGCAGCCCTCCAATTGCGCAAGTGCACAGCGGAATGTCAATCCTGGAATGCTACTCTTATTTTAGCTGTATTTATAACCCTTTGGATGGTTTCAGATATTCTCGCATCATTTGGAATAACAGATAGCCCGACTAATGTCTCACTGGGGCTGAATAAGCCTTCCAGTAATGGTCACCCAATAAAAGCAGCGAAAAATTCAGTATCTCAGACTTTTTTACTTCATCTTGGGCTGTTCTCCCGTCAGCTGTCCTTCAAAAAATCTTTCAGCTGGGTATTGTTTCACGCTTTTGTCAAAAGTCACACCTATTCATAATTACGGTGATCATAACTTTGCCCACCTTTGTAATCGCAACATTGTTCACCCGTTGTTAAGGCACTTAAGGACATTCGCTTTGCCAGTGCACGTTGAATTCTCCTGCCTTGAAATCGAGTCACGAATGAAACTGGTATCATATCTGATGCTCGTGATCCAAGCCAATCAGAAAGCATGTAATCCCTCCCGCCATTAAGCACCCTGTCGAAGCACTAATCATCTCATACACACCAACTGAAGTGCCCCAAATCAGAAGAACAGGGTCCCAAAATCGGTAAACTTCAGTAAACTTCCCCGCTCATACATCATCCCGTAAGACTGTTATCGTTTCCAACGGACCAGAAGTTTTGCCTGACACTTAACACTGATTTCTTGTGGTGGTCGATAGTCATTTCGCTGATTAGATTTTCATCTGTCCCAAAACTCATTCAGACTGGTAATTTGCTCACTTCGCCTGACGGAACTTTTATGTCGAAACTAAACTTTACTCAGAAATAAATCCGCCAACTGTCTACCATGCCGTCCGGGAAAGCCATGAACTCTTTTCTCGTAAGTATCCCGGATGGGATACATCATAATTTATTGTGTAAAATGGTCGAAACAATGAATTAGCAAAACTTCTGGTCAGAAGTAACAAACCAAAACAACAAGATATATGTTGTTGTAACGAGGCTGCATATATTTTTTGCCTCCATTCATAGGAAAGCCTGTTTGCATATATGCACATTCACCTCCAACCACCTAATTAAGATTTCTGTAGAATACATCATCAAAATAGAAAGCTTTGCACAGCTCTCAAGGGACAGCTGGATACAATTGACTAGTTCTTAGTTATTTACACCGTCGGTCAACGGATCATTCTAGTGACCATACCATTCAATCATCCATCTGCTGATGAACCTTCATGGGGACCACGTGGTTGGGAATGGTAAAATCGGATATAAGTTCTTTCCTACAGATGAAAGATATAGTCTCAAGACAGAGTGTAGTTATACTCGATGGCTCTCAATAACCAAATTTTTTGGACAATTGTTTGGTGTGAGTTCTAGTCAGTGGAGCCCAACCAAGCAGAAAACTGAGGTCCCAAAAATGAAAACCAAACACTCAGGAAGGCATGTCGCTGGATGTCAAAACTACAGCTGGATACGTACGCAGACTACTTGAAACCAAATCTAAAAATGTGTTTTGGGCGAACCCAGGCAGCTATTTGATATAACCTTGTTTTGGTGGGATGCCACGGCTCCGTGTGATCTTCCAGCGCCCTCATAATCGATGCCTTCTATTGTTTTATGATGATTTGACGGAATAGTTACAGTAATTTACTGATTTCTGATGCACATATAAATAGGCGAATACTCAAGATAAAAGTAGACGCATTAGTCCTCTTAAAAGTTGCTCTCCCTTTATTGCGACGCATTTCGATTTCCACCGGAAATGATGGACAGATGGCGGTAATACGGTGATGAGCTTAGAAGAGTGGAATATTAGGATGATAAAGATAATCAAACTATAAATTTAAGGCAAACCTTTAAATTAGACATCTTGGACGTCGGTTGTCTTTATTAGATAAAAACCGGTGTGCTGCTTGACAGTATTAGTGGATGTGCTGAGAAACGGCTGGCGAATGGACGATAGTTTACAGCGTATGTCCGTGTGATATGTGGTTTCTAGAAGTCTCGTGATAAACAACGTGTTACTTCCTTCCTTATTTCTTTGCTAGGTTGCTTGATGTAGCCGTTTAGCTGTGCAGAATTCGCCAATGGTAGCACAACTGAGAAATAAGTAATGTGTTCCGTCAGATGCTTAACATGTTCTTTTACATGCAAGATTTGTTCGTAGGCTCTTAAGAAGACATGATCAAGGAAATTCACAACTAAATTTGGTTAGATAATCGATGATCAACATAACTTTCTGTATTTGCTTAAAAATGAACTATACCAACTTTAGTAAAATGTTTATTAAAGAATTTTCTTTATCAGCTGAAAGAATTTTGAATGCATTCCAAGTACATTTCCTCGAATTTGCTTTCAAAAAATGGTGCACGGGTGAACGCACTGCCACTGATCCATCAAAGAATTGGCAAAGATGGGTTATCAATAATCGATCAAATGACTCCCAGATATGCCCAAGTCCTTCCCTGCAAACACCACAGCTACTGCCAGCATATCCAATATGGTAATTGTTGAGAAAGGTGTTTTAGGGCAGCTGTAGACACTGTTCATACGACAGCATGCACTAACCTGTCAAAGTTCAGTGTATTCACAAGGACACGAATAAATCGCACATGCCGAGAACGTGCAATTTCCAGACTTAAAAACTGCGATATTTGTAAGCTTTAGGCATAAAGATGATTTTGGTAACTGTTTCGTGATTCTTTTATGCATCTGTATTTTTCTGTCCTCATAGCTAAGTCAGTCAACAAAACAAGCTCTTTTTAAGTATCAATGCAGGCTCTCTTTCAAGTTCATCCAACTTGGTCTAGTTCTATTACAACTGCTCTTGAATAAAGTGGCCAGCCACGCAAAATAAGATATGGGGCACCCAAATAGGCTAATTAAATCTACGGTTCCAGTAGCTGATGAGGTCCACAACTGTACTGGCTGATGGTGCTGACTTTTAGAATCCAAGATGTGGCCCGTAGCAATTTCTGAGGGACGGTCGCACACATATTGGTTTACATTCTTAATAAATGCATGGTACGCTCATATGCTATTTGGCTTGTCTAGCGTGTAATGTATTTCAGTGTATTCCCATTGAAATCGCTCATTGATCTTCGTAGAATACTACCTCAAATATTCCTTACTCATAGGTAAGCTGAAAGAACTGGCTGTCATGGGATCACGTGGCCAGTGCCAAACTGGGTGGAATCTGTAACTGGTGCTGTTTAGTAGAGTGCATATAGCCATTTTTATAGAATGATATATTACAAGCATGCATGCTTTTGACGTCGTGTCGTCCGTCTTAAAGTCTTTGAGCCGTTAGAGGTTTCTACATATTCGCTAGTTGGTTGGCAAACGAAAACAGCGTGTGCGTGGCATTTGAATAGAAAAAGTCCATTTTATGTAGGATTCACGATCCGACATTAATCTTTCTTCGTTTTCTTTTGTTTTCGAGCTGAATACGCACCACATATACTAGGCCGTGGTTACCAGCAGCCAAATCCCAGTAAGCCTGCACCATTGTGCTAGATACCAGGCTGATTGGTCACCGCTTTCTTGGCTCAGACGTGTAAACTATCGCATCAGTCCTACTCAGCCTCAGATATTGTTTATAATAGTGCTGTGAAGCCTAAATTAACCGATAAAAATTGCCCTGAGAATTTCGTCATACATGTCCGGAACATCAGCTGATGGTGCACATGCAAATATTACAGTGCACTTCTATACCGCGCGTCATGTTCTGATCGACTGAAAGGACAGGACGGACCGTGGTATAATTGACAGAATGAGTTATTTACTCCCTGCACAAAACCAACCTCATTGTGAAACATCCATTCATCAGTACTGTTGTAACAAAAGCTCAAACGGTAAGCGATTCTGAAAAACGCGGGAAAAGTGAGCAGCAGAGCTTTAATTTAAAGCGCGATGAAACTGATCCTAGTGAAAACACGACAACTGTTGATCATACCACGTGAGCCATTTTGGGCCACACATGGACCTTTTTCTTAAGGCACAGCATCAGAAGCACTACATGTTATGTTTTCCACACGGCACTAAATTTTGGCGGATTTTGCGGAAAGCGGAAAATGAAAACATTTACAAATGTATAGTACACATTTGTAGTATTCCTAAAATTTGTAGTATTCCCATCAACCCAGTGTAAATAACACATCGTCTAATTATGTCACGAAGCCTCATCCCCTATCTATATCTTACTGATGGGACTAATTTTATTCGTAATAATAAGAGGAGCACTCTCAAGTAATAGTTAGAAACACCATGGGCTTCGTGCAGTATTTCATAGGCGTTTTAAAATACAATCTATAAGAATGTCAAACCTTGGTATGAACACACTGAGTTCACTTATTTGTAAGTAGTAGATTGATAGTAATCTTAGACCCGTTCATCTCGGTTGCCTGCCAGAAAAACAGTATGTGAAAAGATACAAGGCACACCATTTTTAGCACTGGATTTCCTTCGTTTCTCTGCCATATTCTTATATCAATCTTAAACTCCTTATTCACACAGGTGCGTTGGCACAAACAAATACAGTGCGCTGACGACTGCTTCGGCTGATTTAAGATAAGGGTCACCGTTCCCAATTCTCCATTCGAAACCCAAGATTTTCAATAACCAGATACCCACGAATTATGTTTGGAAAACATGACAGAATTTTTGCGGTTACTAGAATTACTGTAGATGATAGTGATGGAGGCAAGATGAACGTTCGCTGCCACTTCCAAACTCTTTATGAAACGTCAACGCAGGACCATGCCTACCGTTTATAAACGCACAGTTTGGTCAGCCGTTACTAGTTCACACAAGGCAACAGTACTATGGAAGTGTATTGTAAAATGGTATCCAATAAATTATTTTTCCGATGTAATAAATAAACTACGTTTGAAAAAAACCAGCAGGCAATTCAGTCCCGTTTTTGCACTACCCTTTTCAGCTCGCCAGGTGGGCGTAGAGCACCCAGCAAGGTACTAATGAGAGCCTCAGCTTAAAGCGGTTCTACACGCTTGCAGGCAAAAAAATCAACTTAAATGCAAATCCGTCCTTCTACCGATGAACAGATTATCAACGATTTCCAATACAGCGTTTGTGTAATAGGCATAAACAGGGGGGAAAATCAACAACCGGTGGCCTACAGAGGTTTGTGCAGTCTTCGCGTACTATCTAAACCCAGTAACGAGAACGACAATGATGCCAGGTATAATTGCTAGTCGTCTGGTTGTAACGTAATTGGGTTGATTTTCAGAAGGTGACAAGTACTAACAGATATCCGTTTTACCAGGATGATGATAATTACAAAAGTTATGTGCACTTGATGAAAATAAATATAATACAAGAAGGGTATAAGCCAAAAAGGGGCTTATCGTTTGAGGACAACTGTTGAGAGTTCCTGAGTGAAGTTCCGGATATCTTCTCTGCAGAATGGCTGCTGCACATGTTCCGTAGTTGGCTGTGGAGACTTTTGGAGCTCGGCTGACTTCCTGTCCTGTGCGTGTGAGTGTGTTTTTTAGGCCCAGTAGCATGCCTATTTATTGTGTGCAGTGTGAAGAGAGGGGTGTCCATTCGTGTTTGATAATTGCACGAGCGTGAATATAACTTGACCGCTTCCATAACAGCGTGAGGATGTTTTCGTCTTTGCTAGCCACTTTGAGCAGAAAGCCGGGTTCGCTGTGAAGGGAAGCTTGAAACTGCTGAGGTTGACTTTGAGTACAACGTTCCCAATACAGCAGACAGCGCGCAGTAACAAGCTACTGTGTACACACTGTTAAGTACTACTCTACGGGATTAATGATGTTGTATTTGTAAGGATCGTTCGGGATCTCAGACTTCCAATCCGGTGCAGCCTGCTAACTCAAAAGTTAGGAACCATGGGGTAGTTATGGTCACCATACGATCACCGTGGTCAGCCGCAGAGTGTGGTGCATATCCCTCAGTCTTGTTAGATCATGTATGATACTCTATCTGTTCATCAAATTCCAGTTATAAGCGAACTGTACAACGTTTCACTCTTCGGGAAATCGAGAGTACCTATCACTTCTGACCTGATTGCTGTTCGGGAGCCTCGGGCAACGTTGACAGACATGAGCACAGTCCCTAATGGGCTCGGAATGTTTGCGTCGAACAAAAAGCAATAATACGGTGCCGGCGAATGTTCCCTTTCAATTTTTTTGCCATAGTCGCCATCGTTGGCGAAGACGACTTTTTGGTTCCCAGTTCAGTGGCCACTTCATATCAAGGTGCCTATTCTTCTGATTATGTCAAGGCTGTCGATAGACCAGATCTTTCTAAGGTCAGAGTCAGCGACTTGTTTTCGCCAACCACTTTGTATTCCATACTTAATTACGACAATTTATTGTCGGTATATGGCTTCGCATGTCCTTTCTTACCAAGGATTTACACACACGAGCTTGTATTACAGACACCTTGTGCCCGATGTATGAGCCTTGACTATGCTTACTTCGCCTTAAATGGCACCGAGTATTAATTGTCCTTTCTTGATTTGCTGGTCTCTGCATAAAGTTTTCGATTGTCTGCGTGCCGCAAATCAAGCGGAATAATACGGATATGTTGCTGGTTACGAAAAGATTCATTGGGTCTCTAGTTCGCTTTACGCCTTTGTCTAAAACGTTCCCAGTTTTTATTTCTACTTTCAATTCTTCCAAAACTGTCGGTCGCATTTCTATGTTTGTAACCATGCTCTTCAAGGTCAAATGATATTATTAAGCCATCCTGCCGGATTTTGTTGCAGTAAAACCATACTTCAAGTATGGTGCTACGCACTATTGAGTTTAGCGTATGCCACCAAGTATTTTCGAAAGAAAATAGTCCTTAGAGAGCTCTCGTACAACACCGCGCTCGCTCAGATTTATCAACTGAGTGGTAGAATAACTAACCACTTGCTTCTAGTGGTTCCACCGAATGGTAGAGTCAAATAAATGGTGGTCGTATAAATAGCATCAAATGCTGACTCCAACGGTGGCACTCCGAGATTTCTTGCACCACGAGGGACCTAAATTGAAAACGGAAGATGAGTTGACACTAGATAGGTGGTATTTCATTCTTTAATTGTGTTACTTTTGTTCACTGGCATTTCATTTTAGACAGTATCCAGCGCAATCGCTAGCACATCAAAAATTGCCAGAAGACGATCGACATGTTTCTCAGGCACTTCTAGTTAATTTCAATTCTGAGTTCGGGCCACTAAATCAAAACATATTTGTCAACTACGTTTATTTATATCGACTACAGCTGCTCTGAGGAGCTTTTCAGCAAATATTTAAATCTTCATGCAGCATAAAGGGCTCAATTGCAGGAAGACAGCATAATCTACTTCAAGCTAAGATTTAAGCGCTTCCTGGGATAGACCGATAGATAAGTGCATGAAATAGATAGATAGATAGAGATAGATAGATAGATAGATAGATAGATAGATAGATAGATAGATAGATAGATAGATAGATAGATAGATAGATAGATAGATAGATAGATAGATAGATAGATAGATAGATAGATAGATAGATAGATAGATAGATAGATAGATAGATAGATAGATAGATAGATAGATAGATAGATAGATAGATAGATAGATAGATAGATAGATAGATAGATAGATAGATAGATAGATAGATAGATAGATAGATGGATAGCTAGGTAGGTAGATGGACATACTGGCGGGTAGGCACATGGATACCTAGGTGAAGAGAGACAAGTAGTTGAATAGATACGGAATAAGATGGATTAAAACAGGTTTGTTCAGTCGACTGATTGAACAAAAAAATGTTAAATTTCTCTCCGTAATTGTTGGGGCTCATCCATTATTTTAAGTCCTTCGGACACTTTTACAGCTACAGTGTCACGTTTATGAGGGTTCTGGTTACAAATTATGCTTGTTCCAATAACGCAAGCTGTGTCCACTCAAAACCTACACAAATATCCTAATTCGCTGCTGCATTCAGTTCACGCATAATATTCCACATAATCTCTTTCGTTCCGCTGCAATAAGTGTCTGGCTTTGCCTGACTCATTCCGTTCAACGTTGCGTGCAAAAAATGCCGCAGAAGTGTTCGGAAAAACATTACAGTGGAGTGAACACCAGACAACAACCTGGTCATACTGGTCCCCTGACGATGCAGTAGCTGTAGCGGAACGAAAAACTCATAAATATCCACGCTTGTTTAGCAAGACGACGGAGCCAATGTAGTGACTCGGTAGCAGTTACAACTTACGCAAACTATTTTTGAATAATACGCCGATTTTCAATGCTCCACTCAATTTCCTCCTTCAGTTCGCAATACTTTACACCCATTGTGGAATTCTACTGCAGTAGTTGCCCGTTGATTGGCCCCTGTAATGTAATTTCCCCCCTATATGGAAGAGTGATATCACGGGGTAACTCAGCTATGCAAAAGCCGTTTTGCAACCTATGGAGGAATCCATTATGAAAGACAATAAATCTCAATATATAAACCCACATTTGTTTTCATACAGAAAACTACTCACAAGGTTACTGAAAACCCTTTGACAATCCACTACCGTTTCGCCCTTCTTTGGATTTATAAAGTAGATGCAGTCTCCAATATTCCGTCAATTCTACGTTAATCTCGGATCAGAATTGCAGGACATTTGACAAAGACACTTACTTGCATATCAATTTTGTTTTCACTGGAGACTCAACTGAATCTTTCGTTTATGATATTTTGCAACTGAATGTGCTGCACAAAGGCCACCCCATGTTTCAGTTGGTACAATATTCGAGATGTCGCAGTATATTTTCATAAAGGAAACTACTCACAAGGTTAGTGGCAACTCTTCGATGACCCACGACCGTCTTCGCCCTTCTTGGGGCTCATCAGGTAGGCGCAGTCTCCGAGTTTCCGTCAACCTCATGTCTTACTTGAATCCAAATTGAACAGACTTCGACAAACAAATTCATAGCACTAGTGTTTTCACGGGAGACTCACCGAAACCACTCGTCTGTGATATTTTTCAACTGAATGTGCTGCACAAAGACCGCTTCATGATTCATTTGGTACAAGACTTGAGATATCTCGGATCTTTTTCTTCAGTTTGTCTTCAATTTGTGTTCAGTTAGGACATACGGCTGAAGGAAACTCGGAGACCGCGCCTGCCTGATAGCTTCAAGCTGTGTTAAACCGGCCTTGCGCTGTTGAAGAGTTTTCAGCAATCTTGTGAGTAGTCTTCGTTAGTAAAATATACTGCGATATCCCAAAAATCGTACCAGTTAGAATATGAAGTGGCCTTTATGCAGCACACTCAGTTAAAGAATGTCAGAAACTGGAGATCCCACTTGGTTTTCCGTAGGAACCAGATAGATATGCAAATGAGTATATTTGTCGAATATTCCGTTTATTACCCAAAACAATCACACATTTTTGAAGGAAGTGCATTGAATTTCGCCATGTTCCATATGCAGGTGTTCAAAACAAACTGCGGGACACCAAAGGTTTGGAAGGTGCATGGCTTTTGAGTTTTTGGTGATTTAATTTACTTACAGAACAGCCACTCTGGTTAATGTTGCCAAGAAAAGTTTCGTCGGTAGATAATTCTTTATTCAATCAGACCCCAGATATCCTCAAACTACAAAACCAGAAAGGGGTAATATGGATTAGCGAGGCTACCAAAAACACTCATTTTTAATACCACCAGAGGAACTGGATTTGGTGCATTCAAAGAAGTCCCCACTTCAAAACTCAGTGTCGTAGAGCTAGCGAGATTCCATACTCTTCCGTGTCCAATAAGAATGCCCGATTATTTCCCGTCCACCTTCGTCAGATCGTATACCATCCCTTCCTCCACATTCAGGCAACCGATTTTGCGAGCGAATTCGTCACCTCCTTCTAATGACCACATTTGTTTCTACTTTGTATGCTCGAAACGCATATACTTTAACTGCATTCGGAGAGTTGTACTGCCATTGGGTATCATGGTTGGCTCGGAATTACTGTTAGCAAAACTGGCTCCTTAATTTTTCTCGTGTCGGCGGTTCGACAGACGGCTCACCCTCTCTGAGACGTCATGTTCCCGGGCTCTTTGACGTCAGGACTGACTACCTTATGTGACAAAAGAAACTGAGTCATTCCTTTTTGGAGACCACTCGGTACATATTGTCGATCCTATGTGAATATCAGTACAGTCTTGATCGCAAATAGATGCCGGTCCGCAAGAAATATCTGAGATCAACTGGGGCTGATCAGCCGCTGTAAATTGCAGTAGGTATTCGTGAAATCCCTGGTTCTCTTTCGGTAACCTCTCTAATCTCTTTTAACTTCTCGTCAAGCATGAAACTTTTGGTGACAGCATTAACTATTTCAGATTCTTGACTCTTGCTATCACCTGGCTAGCAACCTCTGGAAAGTATGTCGTTGATGGACATTTGGCTTCCTTTTCGGTATGAAAGTTGGTAATCCCAATTTTCAATCATCCTGTGTAAACTTTCTGGCACTTCGCTTACAAATTTTCTGAAGATGCAGGTAAAGGGGCTTGTGGTCCGTTACCATCACCGACTTTCTACCAAACGCGTAGGTGTTGAAACGTTGTAGGGCGAACACGACAGCGCTTCCTTTTCAGTTTGTGCCTGATTAGTTTCGTTTTAGGTGGACTGTGACATTTATAGTATGTTGGCCCATCTTCTTGCAGCAGCATTATTTCCCCGCAAAACGCATTGGTTTCTATTACACTGAATGAGTAGGTGCTGATTTAGACAACAGCAAGCTAAAACAGGTGCCTCAGCAACAGTTTGACTTATCTGCTCGAATGCCATTTGCTGGTCTTAACTCCATTGCCATGGCAAATTCTTGTTTATCAGCAAATCTGCTTTGGTAGAAAGCCATTGTGAATAACTGACCTCCCTGGTGTTATTTGAAAAGGTCATATTCTGAATCGTACGACTGTTCTCCAGATCTGTGTGCAAGCCCTTTTACATTAGCAGATGACCAGTGGAAGTAACAGGCTCCATTTTATCTGCAGACAAGCAAATAGATTGTTCTACACAATGATTGAGAAAGTAGTCCAAGCTGAATTCTTCAGCTGTTTGGCGGAATATTAGTCCCTCTTCAGCAACAACAAGCTCCCCTGTAACTTCTCCTAGCTCTTCAATGAAGTAATTTGGGAGTATCTTGCTAGATACTTCCAACCAGAATGACGTACGAACTGTCCGATTTGCTGGAAGGTGTACCCAACGTAGTGAGGTAACTTGAGTAGTAATCGGAAGCGTAGGGTAAATCAACCACTGTCTGGCATAGATCTGGTAATGTGTAAGATAGCGTATGAAATTCTCCAATTTTCATGGTGTGATAGGAAATCGGAAGGCTTAGGATTGGTGGAGAGTTACTGTTTACCTGATTCTTCCATATTTACTGGTGTTTGCCTGACCCAGTCTGTCGTAGCCAGGCCATTCAGCTCAATAAGCAACGATTCACGTAGAACTACAGGAGCTCCTGTTACTAGCTGTGCTACAAAAAGTACACTGTCTACGAAGGAAAAGCTTACCCTTATTGGAAACCAACCAGTCCATTAGAAAAGGGATGAGTATTTCTCAAAAATAATGCCGAGATGCTAAGTAAGATTAAAATTTCCACGGTTTGTAATAACGAACTGCGGTCTCTGAAGCATGTTCGCCACACTCGAGACACTTCCTTTTTATTTGTTAGTGTGTAGTTTCACAAAAGCCGCAAGCCATTGAATTCTTCAGTATCGCCGCGGTTAGCTCGTTTGGGCCAGGTTCAGAACTAATAAGCTGCAGATGAATCTTGGAAGCTGGTTCACTGTGACGCATATTGATTCACTGACCCGACGACACCTAACGGCATCTGAAAAAAATTTGTGACGTCTTAGTTACGAACGGTCAGAGAACTAAATTAACCTTCCTTTTATGCAGTCACAAGAATTGCAGGTCTTGTGAAGCTCCCAGAACCCGAATGTACTGATTATTACTTGCTCCTGCCGACCGGTCTCGGTGGACCTACTGAAATCGTTCAAACATTTCGTTCATCTGCCTTAGATAGCACTCTTCGAATTCGGTAGCTGCGGTCGCAGAACCTGTGGTGCCTTTGTTATCTCCAAACCACAGAGCACTCATAATGTACTTAGCGCCTTCTCCAACCGCATGCATTCTTTTTATTCTGTGTCAAAGGCATTCACAAGTAGAAAGTCATCTACTCTTTTTCTAGAGATACCAGTTTTCTGCAAGTTTATTCCGGTCGACAACATTCAGCAGTGCTAAGCTCGCTGGTTTTATTCAGTGAGATCTGATGTGCACAGTCAGTAACAATGTTGGTTCGACAATTGTTCTATGTTGTGCCATGTTGAAAATGCAGGGCAACATATAAGGTTTAAACAGATTCTCCGAACGGCTAACAATAGAGCAGAGAACAGCCTGCCTCTAGTCAACAAGTAGCAAATCCCATGGTTGGCTTTCTGCGTTGACCTAGCTTGAGGTCAGGGTTTGAATTCCTGCAAATCTAGATGTGCATCCGAGTTAGAGAATGCCACCAGCTCTCGACGTTCCCTCATCCTACATCTTGAGCTAACACTTTTATATGGGAAGTTCAGGTGGTCCCACAGGTGTCTAAGTGTGCACCGTTTGTGGTGCCTGCAGCCATATTACGGGCAGTGCGTGCAGTAAATTCCAGCCTATCGGTTGCATTGGGTAAAACGTGAAGTTGTAAAAAACAAAGGTTGTGAGACCTTGTTAACCACGCAGGGCAATATTGGATGTAAAGGCTAAAAACGCAAGCAAGTAAAGTGCTGAAAACTCTTCGACAGCTCCTATTATTTTGGCCTTTCTTGGGGCTCCTCAGAAAATGTTCATCAACCTGATTTCTAACCCGTAAACCAAATAGCTCGCAGGTGGAAAGTTATAAGAATAGCAGCCGAATCTCTGGGTTACAGAACGTGCTGTAAAGATCACCTATCATTTCATTTGTTGTGATATTCCAGATGTCGTAACATTTTTTACGACTCAACACTACTGATATGTTTGCTGGAAACTCTTCAATATGCAGTACCATTTCGCTCCTGTTGCAATCCCTTAGGTGGGTGTGCATGTGGTCGTGAAAAACCAAAACCAAGAATGTGGTTCCCTATTGTTCATTCGTCAGACATTCCTGGCAAAATTCCATCAAAAAAGTTAGTTCCCATCAGGTTCCTGAAGTACTTCTGATCTCTGGGGACACAGAAACGAACTCACTAAATATTGTGCCTGTGTATTACCTCAACGGACAACTTTAAATTTTCCGGAGCTACTAGGTGACTTTGAATGCTGTAAAATGTTAACTAGAAGTCAACGCCTAACTGTCTGGTACCTGGTTTAAAATGTGCTCCATACTGAATTTTACTGATATGTCGGTATGATAATTTGACGTAAATCCCGCCTCCTCATCATATTTCTTCTTCTCTTTGCTTCCAATCGCGCCCTTCAAACGAGTCATTTCCACCACTGGAGTTTCTGTATCTAAACGTCAAAATCTTTTGACTTGACAAGTATTTTGTCGAATATATTCTAACGTATTTAATTTCCGGATAATATTGCATCGTTCTATATCTTCCGCACCTGGTCGGTTTTATGTCACATGAAATAACTGTGCCCCAGCAAAATTTGTACTTTTAGTTTTAAACTCAGTTGCAATACCCATGAACCAACCAAGAAAAATATCAGCAGAGGTTTGCTTCAAGTGAGGATTGTGTGGAGGCTTTCCTTGATTCTGAAGAAAGCAACTGGTTTTGTGCTCATTCTATAGGATAGCAGTGGACCGCAAAAAAATATATACAAACTTTAACAAGCTTCATGCGATTTGCCAGGGCATACTACGCTGATATTAATCAACACCATAGTACTCAGTAAATTTCTCGTTGACGCCATCGTCATCATGATCAGTATTATGGCCACCATTGTTGTCATAATCAGCATCATCGTGAACTTCATCGGCGTTATCATGGACATCCTCATTACCCAATTATCACGATCATAATTCAAAACTGAGAGCAGAAATTTCATTCCTTTCTAGCAACGCACATTGTTATCATTCCTGAATAGGGACAAATTGAATGAAACAACTTTTCGTAAACTTATCCGAAGTGTTATTGAAAGTTTGTCAACACAATGTTTTGCATTTTTACGTGTCATATAACAAGGGATTTTTGCGTGACAGTATTGAATGTAACCACTTACGGTAAAGTCTTGGAGCACAGGGAGTGCTGATTGCGACCAGTTCGTACTGTTCACTTGGCGTCCAGGCCAATAGCTGAGAACGAGTTTTGTAACGCTAAAAAGACAGAGTTACTCAGGTTACTACAGATCTGTCAGGACGGGGGACCAGATAAAATAAGTGGACCGATATGCAAAAGGTTGTGTTCTAGAATCACAGCCAGCTGTTCTTGAAAACTTAGAGACACCTGTGAATACCCACCTGACTCTGTCTGCAGGAGGCTTTGAAGCATATGAGTTCGGTGGGATTGTGGATACTGAAGTGAAGTCAACTTGGTCATATGTCTCATGGAATTATCTAGTCTGCAAAGACTGAGATACTATTTTTCCTCTTTGGTTGGCCAGGTGTTCCGAAAAAAATAACTTTGGATCCAAGGAGGCCTATGCGAACTCACCTAATTAACATCGACAGACAAGTAGCTGGGTACACCCATTGCCCATCAGGTCACCACCATATTAGTTCGATTACTTGCACGGAGAATCGTCTATATGGCTTTCATTCTTGATTATGCACAATATTGCCTTAAATCGTACGAGTAATGCACATAGCTGCGACTTGTCCGTTAATGGTAAAGTTCAATCTATTGGGGTTTTAAAATTACATTAGGGTGAGTGAGGAAGATCAGTTGGACCACGTGGTATATATTCTTGAGTTCGTAAATGTCATTTGTTCGTAGCTTGCAAACTATTATTGTAAGTGGGGGACTTAGTTAAACCTCTCATCTATAATATTCTTCAACTGAATATGCTCCACACAGACCATTGTATGCCTTAATTTGAACAGTAATTAAGATAAAGTAGTATCCGCCTTGGTACGACACTCTTATTGAGATTGATTCGGGACTCATTAAAGGTTTTACTTTTTGGGCTTATTATACGGGTCTAGGCTTCGGAATTCTCATCAGCCTTGATTCAAGACCAGACCTCTACGTGTATACCCATAAAAGAACGAAACCGCTAGTTGGCTGTCCAAGAGTTTTTATCAACCAAACAAATCGTGGCATATTACAGCAAATGCTTTAGTTTCATCGTGATCCGTTACTCAAGGGTGCAAACTATTCATCATGTTGACGAGCTTGTGTTTGTAGGTTCTTATTTTTCTAAGGAAGCGTGGATGTCGCTGAAGCTAACTTACCACCAATAGTATAGATCGTTCCGAAGAAAAACTGTTAACGAAAGGCCAGGTGAGAATATCGCGATGCACTTTACCACCTGCCCATAAGGGATCACGTGCTGCGCGATAAGATCTGTAAAATCCGTAGAATCTGTAGGATCGGTAACTGCGTTCACTTGAACGTGCACTTCTAAAGGAACTACAGTGAATTTTGTTAGTAACTTTTTAATGAAGTGTTAAGACGGATTCTCTATGCTTATCCAACAAACCAACTCTGAAAAACTTCCATAAATAACACGCCAGTATTCACCTAGCCTAGTCGTCTGCGCCCACCTATCCACGCAAATCGTTACGTTTCACTTGCTGCTCTAGTCTTTCCAAATTCTTACCAAGCACTCGCTTCTTCAAATTTTGATTGCCTCAGCTAGATAAGTACTGTGATGTTGCAGCGTTTGAGGTAATCCGAGGTCTTCGGGTCAGAATGACGAAATTAAGCAACCAGGAATATGATTACTCCTGCGAACGGTACATTAACCTTGATAAAGTTTGTTTACAATACTTCAAATGACACATGCTGACATGCATTTCATGCGCTCTGGTTGTGCGTTCACTAACTATTTCCGTTAAAGCTTAGCTTATGGGAAGAACCCAGGATACACAAACCGATCAAAAAACAAGCCCATAAGTTGAATTTCCAGGGACATAAATTGCGAGTGAAATTTCTGGAACGAGGTTACGCTTTAGAAGTGCCACACGAATTAGTTACTATTTCGATATTTTATTTTGGATAGCTTGTTTGAATTTACGGTCGTTGTTTAACAACACCGTCCATTTATTCCTGGTTCACGAATTTTTCTCCAAGTGTCTCATCTGTAACTAGAATCACGGTCCAGGAAGCACATGGCAGCTAGTTGCTGGCCCAGACCGGCCGCAACGCCGAAGAATTAAGCTGTTCACCGCAATAGTTTTGATCTTCTGAAAATGTCTTACAAGACACTATGGTTCACACAACGTCCAGACTACATATTCGACTAGTGTGGCACTAGTGTTGCCCTCAGCACAGATACTCCGACTGAGATTGGTCACGTGGTCGGTTCTAAAAACGACTCTCTCCTGGGGCCTTTGTCAGTCCCAATTAGGTGTGGGACCATCAGTTTAAGCAGTTTTTTCTGTGGAATTTTGTGCTTGTAAGCAGATACTAGGCTGGCAGATGAGAGCACGTCAGTGGGCCCATTTTTTTTATTGAAACTACCTGGCTGCTGGTCAGCTAAATGGCAGGGGGACACGCAAACCGTAATGAACCGAACACTGATGTTTTGCCTGAATGCAATACACAGTCGCCAGGCATGGTTTGGGAGTGCTACGTTTAGAACATTAAATTCTTAGAGTAAGGTATCATCAGGTGACTGCAGATGTTCATGGCTGTTGCATGGCCTTGCACTTGCAATAAGAATAAGAGGAGAGTTGTGAGTAGAATTTGTCCACTTAAACTGAAGTCCTCCAGTCTTTTATATCAGCTTCCATACCGTGCGTTGACCGTATATCCTGGTCCATATTCATAAACTCCGAGTGAAAAGGTGGTGTAGATAGCTCTGAAATTCAGTCATAAGTCCTCAGTCATCATCATCAGGTTTGACAAAGGATCTCGTTTCAATGATGCAAACTGAATTTCCAAACGCCAACACTCCTGGCGCATTCATAGTGACTGTGTGTGGTATTCATTCCAAGCAGTTCTGGTCATCTGGTATGCATAACTGTCTGCCTGTTCATTTTTCATTCAGTCGACCACTAATCCAGGCAGTCATATTCAGTCAGTAATGACTGAGTGTATGCCCTTCTGCTTAGATCTTATCTACATATCTCATTTCTCTCCAGTCACTCCATAAATCTGGGAAAGTCGATACTGTCTCGAAATGGGCAATGCTGAATCTTTTTGAGTTTCACACGGTTGAAACTTTTTTTGTAGAGAACTGCATAGTGTTCATGTCAAATTTACCGAGAACATATGTTAAACATTTCCGTGAGTGTTTAATTGGAAAGCCTCAGTTGTACATCTGAAAACTACTCCTCTTGCCAACACCAGCGCAACTTTTCTGTTGTATGCTAAAATAATTGGTTCATGGCGAGACTAGTGTGAGTTTTAGTCCATTTTTGTTCCCAGGTGGTCTCAAGTCAGATTCAAATAAGGCTGTAAAACTTCGACAATGATTGCGTATCTGTCTATTTGTAAACTTGCTTTTACTCGACTCACACGCAAATAACTAATTATGCGTGTGTGCATAAAGCTGATACTTCGATACAGTATTTTTTTTGATGAAGTTGAATAATAGAAAAGTAACTACTTTCCTCCTGACCCCTCTACATCCGGATTTCTCGACATAAACTTAGTCAAAGGTGAATTAGAATTTACCCCTGAGACTGACGTCCTCTGCTGTACCCATAAAAAGTATAAACCAGAGAGCAATCTGTATATGCAATCTATGCATGCAATTGCCAGTCGGCTACCCCGCTGCAACGTGCAATTACTCTGGTATGTAATGAACACAAATGTATTGCGGGCTTCTATTACATGCAAATACAAACTTCCACCATACTCATGTGATTATGATCAGATATTAAGTGCGAAAACCGTGGGGTACTCTTTTGTATCTCGAAAATTCTTGGAACAATGTAAGCCCCTATTTTTTCCTGAGCTATGTGTCTTCATATGTGTATTTGTTCTATGTGACTGTTCTGGAAACTGTAACTTCGATGAGAATTGTACCCCTTGGAAACGGGCCAGTAGCCTCACGGAACTTTGTGCTATTTAAGGACGATTTCAAGCTCTCGGCACTACTCAGTAATGATGATAATGCCGGAATTTTTCAGATGGTCCTTAATACTTTGTAGAATATGTCCTGGCAATGGAATCTTCCTGTAGCTCACAATAAACGCTGCCCGCTAACGATAAGTTTATGCAAACACATATGGGATTATTGGTTGAAAAACTATATCACAGGGTGGCCTATGAGTTCTGATGACAACAGACTCCAGCTCTTTCAGAGTCACCAAGAGGAAGACGACTGCCACTACGAGGCGAACACAACTATTGAAAGATCATTTGACCGAATTTTTTTGGATCCATTTTGCGCTTTCTTCAGAAAACACACAAGAGAGCTCCTGGCATAATAACAGCTTGCCGCACTACCACTTCTTAGTAAGGATTAAGAACATTCAAAGTAGCTGTTGGTTTGAGGAAATTAGAGTACTCCAAGAGGTGGAAATGGTTAAAACTTTCTTCGCTCGAGTTTAGCCTAATTTACAGTGACACGCTGTGCACCAGGAGGAACAGTCGGTACAATCCAGCTGGAAAAGCAAACAATCGAGAGCACATGCTTCAGCCGCCTAAGTACAGGAGGCTATATTCGAACAGTTCAATCACTCTGTCATCAAGGGTAGTTAACGAGCCGAACGGTCTACCTGAGGAATTCGTAACCGCGGAATCCGAAAAAGGCTTCAAAAAGGAGCCTGGTAATCATGTGTGAACGAGGATTACAGGATGCATTTAACTTAGCTGTACACAGGAAAATGGCGCACTGCTGAGGATGACTTCATACTGATTGAACTTGGTGGTAGTGAATTTTACAAGGGAGTTCTCAGTCTTCTGCCACGAATGATGAATCCCACTCTGCATGTAGATTTCACATATGTGGTACGGCTGTTCTGATAAAAAAATCTTGAGATGAGCAAACTACCAAAAATATAGAAAAACGGTCCAAATTCACCCAGGAAACACAGCCCTTCCAAAAACCGCAAAAGACTATTTGGTAAATATATGGTGGGTAATTTGGCAGAAAAGAGTGGAGAGCTATTTGGGCTACTTGTCAGAAAAAATGGTATCCGAACATAAGCGATCTCTCGGATCAAGCTGCCTTTATCGCCTAACGAATTAGACTAGCTTTCAACACAAGTCATGTAGAGAGGCATCCTACTAAAGACCAGAGGTCGGGTTGCAAGATGACTCAATAAGTTTACTATTTGGGCAAGATTTACTGGGACAAGATTTCTCTAAATAAAAGTTGAAATCTGTTTGAACAAACAAATAGAAGAAAACACGATTATGCAACGGAGGCGAACTAAACCAGATACAGAAAAATTGCATACTACCCTAGAATAATAAGGATTATCCTGAATGAAATCGCAACGTGACCCATCACTTTAATATTCACTTTTTCAATGACGTTAACGCTCCTCTGGATGTATAGTAAATTCTGTTTGAAAACCTATTATACATAATTTCGCCCCGAATCCTGTAAGAAATATTCGGCTCACATACTATTGTAAACCTACCAAAAACTTCTTTCTTCGCAAAAGGTTACAGTATGGGGTGTCTTCCTGTTTTTTTGATGGCAATAGTTTATCAATAACCCAAGGGAAAGGACTGTTTCTTTCTAACATATGCTAGCATTATCAGGTATCAACATAGCTTTATGTAGAAGACGGATTCACCGGTACAGCAAGGCCAAGGTCATCACAAGCCTCTTGATGTCGACAGACGTCTTATAGTTTCTTCTTCCCCATCAGTGCATTCTCCTGCATTCAGCTGTCAGCTTGCTCACGACAAAAGTCAAGGCACCGTTCAAAACTTTCCAGTTACGTGGACTGATATCGGTCCGAGGTTAGATACTGCGACAGTATGCGAAATTCGAAGCCATGTCAAAGCAAACAGTCAGACACTACAAAGCTTTGTGATTGAGGCTCAGATGACCGTTGACTTGTTCGCTGAGCATAGTGGTTTGGTTTAAATGTGGCTGGCAGTTTGGTTGTCTCAGTGAGCCAGACCATGCCATCAGGCCAACAGACTGAGAAAGAGGACTCGCTTTGGAGGCAAATAAAATAGGTTACGATAAGATCAGAGGGGTCAAGTCTTAGGGCTTCCCAGGCATCCACCATTAAGGAGGTAGGTCAAGCAGCAAACCAACAGGAAAGTTCATCATAACGACCAGTCAAAAGTGGCCTGTAGGACACATCTACTTGGGTTGTTGTTGATTTTAAACTAACGAAAGAGCAAGCGCCAGAATTAACTACTGAAACTCATTTAGCCGATCAAACGGGTCACTTACTAATCTGTTGGAAGAAGTAAGTCTCCAAAATGCTGTTGCAGTTTTCACATTTCATTTAGGAATAGGTCCTTATTAGCCAGAACTGCTAAATATTCACGCTCCTACTTCTTGGCTGATCAATCTAAAAGCAAAGTGAGGAACCAGCTTTTCACTGTAAGAGGGGTGAAAATGAGTGAGCCTGTCGTGGTCTAATAGTACCTTTCACCTGGGTTTTCAAATTATGGTGAAGGTTTGTCCTGGATTCATTGTTTACGTGTAAATGTGACCCCCAATGAAGCTAGGCAGAGCCAGTAAACTGACCGCTTTTCTTAAAAGTTAGAAATTGAGTTTTCAGATTCCACAAACCGTCGTGAACTTCACGTAGGAACACCTAATTTGCAAACTCTAGATCATTCTAACTCTGTACAGGCAGAGTTTCAGCATCGTGTGGCGAATTTTTGGGCACATTCTCTGACATTACTACCTCCATTCCTGCCAATTCTGCATGCTACTTGGACGTATGTGAGTAGGGCGAAACAGAATTAAATGTGTAATGCAGATGAGGCCTGCACTGACCCACCCATAGAAAATGAAACAGCGTTATATCCTGCTATGGATATGTTGTAGTTATTGGAAGAATTTGCTTCGAAACTTCCTTATGGACATGCAACTTCATTGTTTATTGGTCACGTGAATAACGAAGGCCGATATGTCAAGAATAGGCGAGAGTAGGCGATGTCAGAACATAGACATACAAATCAGAGGCAAATTCGTTTAACATAATCCCGTAACTGTTGTTTCCTGAATACATTCTTGCAGTCAATAATCAATTATGCCACCCTTATGGAATTACATCAACAAATTATTGACCTACAAGCCGTTTCCACATAGCTATTGACTCTTCGTCAATTTTTGACACTCAGGTATGGGGCACATAAGTTCTCAGTTTACTCATTTCGATCAACTCCTACACTAAAACGGCTTATATTTATTCAGGTTTCTTTCAAATCTGTTGGTAGTGTGATTAGATTTGGTCATTTTCACCTGAAAGTTCGTCCTGTAAGTGAATCCAAGCTATACTGAAAAGTCAAGAAGCCCTGTACCGCTTATTCATCCCTATTTGAAATCATCAGCAGCTTGCATATGAAGAACCCACGTCCCCTGGGTTAGTAGTTTAAAAGTTTAGCCATTTTGTCACGAGCAGTTGCTTAGCACTGCGACTGGCTGTTACCTGAACAGGGGACATCGCTACTCATCCTTTACTTTTCGAAATTATTTTTCGTTGGTTCCCTAAATATCTATATAATATCTTTAGAAATGCATTGTCCTTTGACGACATTCTAGACCCTCAAAATACACTCATTTGTAAAACTAATTTGGTTTTAGCTGGAGGTCCATCTGAATCCTAAGTGAACTGCACCTTTTTAATATCCTTCAGAGTAATGGGCTGCCCAAAAGCTGTCTCATGTTTCAATTAGTACGACATTGCAAGCATCGCAGTACGTCGTAATGACAGAAAACACAACTCATATGGGTGCTGGAGACTCTTCGGCAGTCCATAGCTGGTTTTGTCCGTCTTGGGGCTCATAACGTAGGCGCAGACCCCGAATTTCGGCCAGTCTCATGCTTCATTTGAACCCAAACTGTACGGAATTCGAATTTTGCCCACCAACTTGATTTGAATAGGAGTCTCAACTGATTCGCAGCTAAATCTGTCGTTCATAATGTTCCACAATTCAATGTGGCGCGCGAGGTCCTTCCCATGTTTCAGCTGGTAAGGTAGTCAAGGTATCGCAGTATATCATAAGATTACTGCAAACCCTTCAATAGCCCATGTCCATTTCGCACTTCTTGGTGCTCATCAAGTTGACACAGTCTCCTAGTCTTCGACAAACGTATATTCTACTTGAGCACCAAATTTTACGCACTTCATGAGAAACGCTTATTTACAATCTAGTGCATATTTTTCAACAAACTTATCAGTTGTGTGTTCTGTCAAGAAAATTTCCTAAATTGTTCCCTAAATTGAATATTTTTCAACAAACTTATCAGTTGTGTGTTCTGTCAAGAAAATTCCCTAAATTGTTTGCCTCGAATGCTGTGTTTCCTACATCCTCCTCAATATCAATCCAAAGTGACGTCACGTGAAGAATTTTTCCTGAGCAAAAAGTACTTTAACATCTTTATTGTGGACTAGCTAGTCCAAGGTAAACCTCTTAAACTAAACACTCAGTGAAAGAACACTAAGAAAGATAAATTAATCGGAAGCCTGATTAAATTTCCAGCTCACAAAAATTTTTAAGCTAATCGGCGTTTTGCCCAACACCCGCGAACGAGCGCCAATGAGATGTTTACGGGAACTCAGGAAAAAATCACATTTACGAACCGAATTGGTACACAGCTCATAACTGCGGCTAGTTGTTGCCGTATGCTGAACACACTGACCGATATTTGACCGACAGAAGGACTTAAGGTTTTTCTGTATAAAATAGAACGTTACTATAGGCCGACAAATTATTAGTGGATTAACATACGAAGTTACTAAACATAAGTAAGATTGTGGATTGACTGTTAGAAATTTCAGTGAAGGAAAACATATGCTTCGACCAAACTGTGTAAACTTCACGGGCTGTGTTGCTAAATATGCTTAATCCTCATTGAAGCTGTTTATTCAGAAATGGTTCGTTGCTCAAGGCGACTCTGATGCACCATGATCACATTTTTTTCAAGCCACACATTACTGGGTGGTTTCCGCTATAAGATGAACCCGCTAGAATCAGGCGTATATCTGTGACAATGAGCAATTCAAATTCTAAGTCTTACTAAGTCTTTTAAAGTGGCCCCCAATGAGCAACGTTCTTTATCGCGAATGGATACAGGTAGACGTGAAACTATTTTAACCTTTCTATTAGATATCGAAGTGTCGTCGCTGCGACCCGTGCAAAAGGCTTGCTTTGAGTTAGTGAAATTTGTAGCAGTCTAACTGATTGATGCTGGCGGACAATGTTTCTGCTATGGGCTTGCAGGACATCTTTTTGTCATTTCTACCCTTACTGACACTAATTTTCTCATAGTTCATTATCGCATTAGTTTATCTGAATGTTCCAATTTTTGGCTTTTGGATTAAGCTGCGTTTATCTCCCTAGCGTTTTATCTACCGGACTACCAAGTAATTTGCCCAGGAGAATATTCTGTAGTTTTGTGAGACAAATTCCGCTCGTTATCCCATCTCATCAGGCAGGTGCAGCCCCCATTTGTTTTTAATTTTTGGAGTTTTTCGCACATTTGCGGGTGTACTGTAGTGTATAACTCTTGGATTATTTCTTTAGTTAGCAAGTTAGTTAATTAGATAGCCAGTTAAAACCGTTCAGCTGTAGAACCCTTTCGGTGCCTGACTGCCATGCCACCAGAAGGAAGCACGACGGCTGGGATAGTGCCAGGTTGCCCAAGCCTAGAAAGGGGAATTCGAGATGCAGCGGTCGGGTTCGAACCACGGACCTTGCAGTCAGTAAATTCGTTCTTTAACCACTGAGCTATCTCGCCCCGCTATTTAGTCAGTTAGTTAGTTAGTTAGTTAGTTAGTTAGTGAGTTCGTTATTTGGTTAGTTAGTTAGTTAGTTAGTTAGTTAGTTAGCTAGCTAGCTAGCTAGCTATTAGAGATGGTTTATTCGGCATAATTTCCCTTATCCCGTCGCGAACGTACTGGATCTTATCATGGTGCGACGGCTTGCCTAATTCAGTAACCCATATAACTCTACCGTTTAATGCCCATTTACCATCCACCAAATCCCTCCTACCAAGGCGGTCAGTGGAAATGGGTCTGACAAACACAGTCTCCTAGCACACCATGTCGGGATTTGGAACAGATGGGGCAAACTGTTCCTTAGAGTTTGGGCTACGTGATTAGCCGACAAGTATTTTCTACTTTAGGTACTCTAGCTACTCTATCGATTGAGGCCGGCTGCACCCCTGAAACTCGAAAATAGAGTGCAAGCACAATTGCTGCGTTTACGGTACCCTCTCTGCCTAGACGCTGCAGACTAGACTTTCAAATGATCGTGAAGCTACTGTAGCGTCGGTGCTGGCATAGCCCCCAGTTCTTCAGCCGATGCTTTACTGCTCGACTGAATAGCTCTGAACACCCGACTCTGTGCTATCCGAATTTTCGCTAAAAACACGCACTGGTTGAAATACTAAACGCGCTTGTTTTGTCATGTTCACCTTGGCACCAACGAAGTGTGGCTCTTATTCATTGAGGGACAGTTTCAACCAAGAGTTGACCACCCTCTTATCCCCCACAAAGAACTCGTATGTGTTCATAATAGAATATTTCAGTAGGCAGCTATGATGACTCAGTTCATCAGAAGCACACCTTGGTGTTATGTTCAGTCTGAGCGCGAAGCGAAATGCTAATGACGGACGTCTCCTTCAACTTTTTACTGATCCACAGAGTTTCGTCATCAATGCTGGTTTCAGATGCAAAGGATGGCGTTGAGCTACCTGGCGTTCCTCTACCGTTAAGCAAATTAGAATTCAAATCCGCCATATTACGATGGCTCATATGACTGCCTTTCCTTTCCTTCACAGTTCCTGACTGCCAGCTGCTCTGGGATATAAAGGTTGATTCGGCCCACACTTTTGGTGCAGATTTTTGCCGAACATTACCGGCAAACCCCAGAACCGAGCTCTTCAGTAGCAGCTCCTTAGCTGTAGAAAAGCGTCTTGATCCACAAGTCAGGGAAATTTACAAAGGCCTACTATTCACTACATTACAAGCAACCTCGTCGGATGACACCGGCTGCAACTGGGATGAAAAGACCATGGCTATATGTAACGCTGGAACCGTGCTTGTAGTGTTTTCGAGGGCGTACACAACGCCAGTGGAACTCAGCAGTTACTATTACTCCTTGATGTAAGACGCTCCATCCACTTGAGCTCAAAGGAGGAGGCTAATACATGATGTTTCAGGTATCAACTGCGTGTGGACAGAGGACCAGAAATTTCGAGAAATGGAAGAAGGCAGTTTGGCTGGAAATGGACGGCAACTGTTCCAGATAAACCGCAAAATAGCCCTCTAAAGTCTTCCGTAATCAGCGTTAATATTACAAACTTAATATGTGATAAAGGCGTCTGTGTCTGCGCCTATGTCTTTCGATCCACACTCGCATTCTAAGGCTTGCTCTGTGAGTTTAGGCTCCAGCAGCTGAATAAGTACTGATATTTCTTTCCGTCTTAAAGTGCCATCTAAATGCTGGACCGTAAGAGTTTTCTCTTGAGGTGTTCAAAAATGGTGATGAAATTTTTTGTTCCGCTTTGTTCGTTCGTATTTGAGGACAAAAACGTATTCTAGAAAATCGTAACGGTATTCAAAAATGCACCCAAACTGGCTGTTCTGACCACAGGAATATAAGTTTGTCGTAAAACGGCTAGTAGCTTCTGAACACGTAACGAAGGTCTTATTGGATTCATTTCTGCGGCCTAGAGAAACCTAAAAACACGTAAATTTCGTTGGTTTACTGTTGATCACAGTTCTCCTGTTGATCTTCAAGAAAATCCCTTTAGTTACAATGATCATGGTTCTGATTCACAGGGAAACGTGCACAACAAATAACGCTACATCTCCATCCAACTAGTAATATTCCATTCCCAGCGCACCGTGCTTGAGAGCTGATCGTATCTCGATTCGGATTTTCCATAGTATGCATATTCATTTAATGTATTCGGTATAACTGGCCTCTGACTTTGCATTGGGAAGTTAAAACATGTCTTGATCCCAGTCTCGAGGGTTTTGGAAAACAAAATTTTTGTTGCCATACGCAACTGAACTCAATGCAATCACAAGACGTCCGAATTTCGAGAACCCTTGAAACATTCCGAAACTACTTGTTTGGATTAAATTTCACCAGTATCATCGAATTTCTCGGGGCACTCCACAAAACCCTACCAGATACCGTTCACAACGTCAAGTGACATGAAGCCATCTTGTTTATTTGCTGTATGAACTCACCTTAAGGATACGAACGTGTCCTCCCGTCGAGGTTCAGTGGTGTAGTGGTTATCACGTCCGCCTCACACGCGGAAGGTCCCCGGTTCGACCCCGGGCTGAACCACACCTTTTCCACCTGTACTTCCACATGCGCTGTGTATTTAAAAAGGAGCACTTTTCTCAGCGATCAAAACCTGCCTTCAAAAACACCTCCTTGGCCAACTACCACTTAACTTCTGCTATGGTTCTTTCCAAGCAAAAGACACCATCTAAGTCGGAGACAATGGGGTCCAACTAGGGGGTGGTTGTCTCACTGGAGTTGTGGTCCATATCGTCACTTGAAATTATAAACCACTCTAAGCTTGTAAGTACCGTGAGCCCATGAAAATCCATCCTCTTCATTCAAGTAAGAATTCACTTTCTCAGGTCTACCAGAAAACTGGAGCCGCCTTCAAGAATAACGCCAAGGTTTCCTTTCAGCTGACTGTGCATGGCCGTGTACCGTAAACAGGAGTGGCCTACTAAATAGAATATAATCCGAATACAACTACCCTTCCTCAGGTTGTCGACATTGGCGATAATTGCGGTTAAGGTACTGGCATAGGGGGTTCAGAGACGAAGCCTAATCATGTTTATGCACCGGCGCATAAACTGAAAGGGCTTACAGTTTAGATGAGCTTGTCGAAAGATATGCTGTACTCTGAAATACACAAACTTCAAGTGAAATACTGTTTGTGTGAACTAGACAGGCTTATTTACCTGCAACATTCGAACTACCACCCTGGGGATTTTGTCCAGAGGCCCGAATTCCCCATGCTATGATTCCAGCGACTCTTCCAACTGGGTTCCTTAAGTAAACGCACCTACTGGACACCGATTGCTCGCGCCCGAGTGATTCATTGCCAAATTTTTCTTCACTGCATTCTCCCCTTTCGAACAATAGCGCGCGCCCATTCGCCGGTTACATTAGGCCATTGGCTTTCATTACCGTAAAAGCTTACTAGTTATAGGCTATTTCTTCTTCTTTGACCAGTTTGCTTCTATTTAACGTAGAAATCTGAGGTCACCATCATACTACTGCATGGTGTATAAGTAATATGTAGCAACTGGCATTGTGTGTGTGACATTTTCTGAGGTTGTGGGTAAAGCTGCTCAGCAACGAAGCTGGCATTTAGATGAATGAAGATGTTCGCCAAACCGTCACATGCATTCACGGGGAGTTTCGTAATCACGTCTTGAGTGGATGCTTTATCTTCTTTTGCCGATGCTGTAAATGTTCTGACGCGTCTTCTTAACAATAAGAGGTTGAAAATACACTTTGAGGCTACTGAGTATACCGTATGCATAATTCTCATTGATCAGAATTGGTTTGTGCTCCTTTTATACTGGCACTTTCAAAGTTGGCACTGCCCGAATTATGTGACAAGCAACTCTGAAATTCACTCACAAATCTTTCATAATTTTTGTGCCTTTGTGGGTCAAACTGATTGCACCCAAACTGATGGTAGAATTCTACGCCACTGCCAGCTGATATAGCCATGCTGGCCAGGCTGTGATTGACATCCGTTCTCGCATAAGTGCATGGAAAGTCTGTCACAGACATGAAACATCATCTACAATAAGCTGTCTACTGTGATGTTCACATGGGCCAAGACAACGCTGATGGTCTGTTAAGCCTGAGATCCTCATTCAGCGTGGTCCGCGGAAGGATTTGCATGACAATAATACAAAACAGACCGCCTGAAACTGGATCATTCTTGATCGCAAATACACCGATTAGATGGTCACTGGCTGTAGCCATCAAGTACTGGGTGCACATTTTCAGTCGTAGGCTGTGCTAAATGAAGTTTTAACGGATCAGGTAAACACTTCACCACCATCAGTGGCTCTAAAAGCCAAGAGGTTATCTTCTCTTCCACATGCGGTTAGCTTTATAATGATCCATTAAGCAGCCATCAACTCCTCAATATTTTCAGTGTTTCTTTTCCCATCAAGCAGACTCATCACCCATCACTCTCATCCAAGCTACCCTTAGTCAGGCACGACATCTAAGGTTTGTGCTGGTAGACTGGGTAGGTTTTCTGTCTTCTAGGTCGTACCCACAGATGGCTTACAGTTAGCATCTACTGCAGTGGATTTATTTTACTCAAAGTGTTGGTTTACGTTGGTGTAGTAGGAACAGTCTCTTTGAGTTCCCAGTCAGCAATATTTCCGTTACTGACTCAAAGCCCAATGGAGTCCTTTCCACCGTTCTTTGCCTTGCTCCCTCCTCCATAAAAGTCACTTACTGGGACCATACTTGCATCATGTACCCATTCTAAACGTAAACTGCTACTTAACTGAACTTCCACCTGTCTTATTTCTGTGAGCTCTTGTTTGGCCCCATTTACATACTCACATTGCCTTGTGCAACAACTTTGGATCTTACCCACATGTCTTGGATTTTTATTGACAGTTATTCCAGGTGATATTTTCACGGGCATAAAGAGTGAATTTGTTGTTTTCCTCTGATACAACTTCAAATCCGCATGCTGAGTAAACCTTTATCTGACCGAAAAAGTAACTTAATTGGATTTAACACTCTCGTGGGGCTGATATGTATGATTCGCCTTGTGGAAAACTTGAGTCTAAACTTCGCTTCATTTAGCGCGATATGTATTTCTCACCGGGTGCGTTTGTTGTAACTGAGGCGTAATTCTCTCTTGCAGCCGGCAGGCCAGACACGCGTGTTGAGCTAGAAGTTGTTACTTTGATTCATTTGGTAAAAAAGCACAAAGTGGATGCACAGTTCTTAAACAGACAGCCGGGTGCACCTGTGAGCGGTATAGGGTTCTTCCAGTCTCCTAATGTCAATGATGTGCTTTCGTTGGGGAGACAATTCTGTTCTCATGGCACCGGCAGGCTATATGTCTGAGCTTCAGTCGGTCAGTGCATCCGTGGCTCAGTTCCGGTAGTAAGCTCGCGAATTATTCAATCAATTAAGGGCATACGATCGACCATCCGTTTACATAGGAACGAGAGAGAACGAGACGGTAAGTCGATAATTGCTGCCGTTGTTGCTAGGTCGAACGTGTAGTGCAAATATTGCCTGAGGGTTCAGTTGAGCTTATATTCGTGATACCTATATTAATCTACCATGGCAAACAGTGCTCACGTAAATCGAGTATTTGCCGCTGCTGAGATTTACATTGGGAAATTGCATTGCAATATAAACGTCAGTTGTATATTGTTAAACATCATACTCATTTGTTTGGCTGGCTGGTGAAAAACCATCCTGACAAAGCTGCCCGAATAAGATTCATCAAAGTCCTCCACAACAAACAAAAATTGAACAAGCAATGACACGAGAAACCCCGAAGTGCTGTTCGTGAAAGACACTGTAGTTCTTTAAATGCAGATGCCTATGATCGGGATAGACGAAAGTCATCAGAATTTAAGGAACTATGTTGAAATTGTGTACGCTTTTGTTTTTTATGCCTCTGAATGCCCTTCTGACGAGATGACCAAGGCTGTCCGCAGTCCGTATCAAAATATGGCATGGAAATTCACGTGTACTGGAAGTTGAAAGCGTCTTCAAAATGCGATATTTTTTTCTTGCAATAGTCGTCGACCAAGCCTGAGTTTAACCCACCCTCGATGTTCGTCGTATAGTGGTAATAGGGCAGCATAGCCACCGACACACCTCACGAGATTTCACAAAAGAACCAAAGCATGCTGAAAACCTGTACTTCCTCAAGGTTCCACTATACCGTTCTAATATGGCCTTTATATGCAAAGGATGCTGTCCACAAGAGTGATTTCTACTTTTCAACTTTACGGCTTTGGTTATATTTTGTGAGTACGCAAAAGCGTGTGTAATAATATAGGACAAGGATTCAGATGATTTTTTTCCCTTATCTATGTTTCCTTCAATGTTTGGGTGCAGGTATTCGGCTAGGCCTATTACACACGCTCAAATATGTACACTAATTGAGCAAAACCGAAGTCTAGTTATAAATAAATTTCAGGTCACAAAGATGATGGTTCATAACTCCGCTTGCGTTTACTTATTTACAGGATTGGTATCTGTAGCACCCAGTAACACACTGAAGTACTTAAAGATTCTTACTTAAGTACCCTTCATCCAAAAAACACTGCTTATTCATCAGTGCTTCCAAATCTAGTGTGGGTCACTTCAAAATATTCTTGACTTGAATGAGTAAAGATTCATCATTCCAAGAAAATCTGCTAACTCACTCGGTTAAAACCTATGCCTAATTCTGAGTTTTCTCATAAATCTTTCTTCGTGAGTCGATCTACTCCAGGGGAACTCGTTCATCTTTTCAGGATGCTTTACCTCGAAGGACTGATACAAAAGCAATTAAAAGGTGGCACATCTTTCCAGTCGTAATGCAATTCTTTGAGTGTGAAAAAGTGCACAAATTTATTATTTGTCCGTCCTGATTGAATGGTTTCTTCAAGTGATATTTGTCGTTATGCTGCAAAATTTGAGGATTTACATGGATATACCTCACTTAAAAGTGACCGAAGAAACTTCGTTAGGACTAAGTTAGTGAGTGTGAGCTGCGGGTAACCAAGTGAATAACTATGAGTGTCGAATAAACGTTTCCATTTATGGAGGAACGTGGACAATAAGTTGGATAGGCCATTTACTTGAAGTCCAATAATTGTTCGGGTTCTCGGTTGAGTTGTACACTGCGTTGTGCTGAGCCCTTGGCCAGTCTCTTTAAGGCTACTCAAGGGTGCCACTGTTAAAGTCATGGTGAGGAGCTCTTGAGATAACCCTGGGTACAAGCAGCAAGAATAAACCACTCACATGTGTACAAATACTATGTTCTAAGAACCAACTGCGTAGGGTTTCCGTCATCTACGTAGGCACACACTTAGTGGAACTTAATCAGTTCTGGCCTCTAGTGGAACTTTACCCATGCGAGTTTGTTCGTTTTCTGCAGGCAAGTCGTGATTTTCAGTGCATCGAAGGTTTACAGACGCAGTATTTGGGAACATTTGTTGTAATCCGCATAAGCACATAAGGTGTGATAATGTCCCCGATCTGCTTTACAATGCACAAATTAGTCTTCACATCCTGGCTCCTACATACGGGTTCATGATCCACGACAGTACTAAATTGTAAACCAGAGATCAGTCGGGATTGTGACAAATAGTAGTGAGTTAAAATGAACAGAATATGCATAGGTATATACAAAACACCGATTCACGAGTCCCTGTCATGAGTTGCTTGGCGAAATATTTGGGCTGAGTTATCATAATAAAAACCCAGGGACTCGTTTGTGTGACATACGGTAACTATCTGCATGATACTGCGATAAACCATAATGCAATTCGTTTACAGGAACTTATTTTTCTTTGCCATCATAACCGACAGCAATACACCAGTAATATACGCATGCGTTCAGCTTCCACGCACCCATAAGAAAGACGACTTTGTAAGGAGTGGGAAGAAAGGAGAAGAATGAAGCTTGTTACGGACCGCCTTATGTTCCTATAGAGAGTGATCAAGTGTGAGTTATTTACACTTCGAAAAGCAATATAATAAATGCATCTGAGTATCATATCGAAGACCTTATCACTGAGATTGACCCAACATCCTCTGCAAACCTCATTCGACCTCAGCTCACCATACGAAAACAGGAAAGCTTTTGCTTGGTAGCTTGACCAGAAGGCGACAGCATGTTCGCCATTAGGGCCACTAGGGTAACCACTAGGTTACCAACCATGCACATGCAGAATCACACGGAGCTCAACACTCATTTCAACGGTAGCTGTCTTCGTTTCCAGTTGCCAAGTCCTAGCCTGTTTCCCGCGGCTCCTTCACCAACAATAGTTTGGAGTTGGTGGTGGTGGTTTAGAAAATGCAATGCATGTACAGATCACCTTAGCTTGATAGGTCTCATGTACCTCGCTGTTGATTCTAATTCATCATTAAGCACTCGTTTACGCTCCAATTCATTGCTAGCTGACTCCTGCTGTGTTTCGAAGTTATTGGTGGACAAACACTTGAATCGGATCGGAGGGGCCAAGTTTTACAAGCATAAATTAAAACTACTCATTTGGCCGTCCTGTGCACACGGCCCTTCAGTTTCACTGAAATTCGTTAGTGACGCTATACATGAGGCAAGTTTGCAAGTCATGCTCGCGCCTTGATAATGCGTGCACTGGCTTCACCTGTTACGATACAGTCACGATTTATACAGCTTTCCAGATGGGCAAACCGACCAGCAGTCTCAAGTTTCTCTCCATGACGTTTTAAAAAGATACACGGGGACTCAAAATCCTAAAGAACCATTTTGTGGTTTGAATAAGCAAAGCCCATGCCATAAATAGAGAGCATATTCGAAATTCCATCTGAAGTGGGATGTGTCAGCCGGTTCTGGCCGAATCGCAAGATGACGTCGCCCTTATAGTCTAAGTCTTCCAGACTCTCTTTCTTGACGTGGCTCGGAAATAAAGAACCTCTATCCCTTAAAATGTGCATTCCATGATACTATCGATAATACACCTGAACAGAAAGAAAGACAGGCAATGGCACCCTTTCCGAACCCCGATGTTTATGAACAACGTTGGTTTTAAAATTTTTCCTGATAATGAATTTTATTCACAAACTTCAGAGACATTCCATTTTCATCACATATATATCGAATAAATGACTTATCTAAACAATCAAAGTTTTCTTCAAAGTCACGAAAAACCTCAACTTGTGGAAGCCGGCGCTGCTGAAAGCTTTATTCTAATGTGAAGATATGGCCGTTGTTCTGTCTACCCAGGCGAAACCCCATTTTCTACTCTCGGTCTTGTGTCTCATGCTGGGGTTAGTAATAATGAAGTGAATAGCCTCATTAGCACAGGCATTAGGATGATAACTCTTTGGTTGGAATTGGCACTTTTTGCATCTAGACTCTGGTTTCCAATATTATTTTGATTAGCTGATTAACAAATGGTGTCCTGGATGATTTTTTTTCGGATTAGCTGCAACAGCTTAGGTGCATTCCTCGCCACAATAGCTCCCTTCTTTCCTCGTCCCCCCTAGTTCCATCGCGTCTCCCCGCACGTGCACAAATTTCGCTCATGTTGACGTCTAGCAGATTGTCTAGCTGAATCAGGAAGTCACATGTGTATGTGATACCCTGTATAGTGTAGTGATAGATAGTATTGATAGAGACCGTTCTGAGATCAAATTGTTGGTATTTGTACATTTGGAAACAATAAATGTCAAGTTTCCAGCATTACGCATATCGGTTTTTCTGTCATCCCAGTTGCGAATGGTGTCCTATAATGAGGCCATTTTAAAAACGTCACATAATAGATTTTTGTAAGTTGGCTTAGTTTGTGAATCATAAAGCCTCTTGACTACTAAGATGGAAGTTTTCTTCTCGGATATATTCAGGTGATTCAGTAAAAATGTACGTCGATCGAGGACACGGTCCGAATCAAGATATGTATTTCAGAGTGAGTGGCAGCCGACTATTTAGCCTCGCTCTCCATAGCTAACGGTTATGTTATGGATTTGACTCCATGGTTGTTCAGCAGTATAGGGAGGCCAGGTAGCACAATTTTGTCCACTGCACCTAAACCCAGTATTGCTGTAGGACAACTGGTGATCACTATAAAGCCCTAAAGGACGCTGACGTCCTGGTCCAAACTAAACATGCCACTAAATCTTTCGTCGCGTGAAATGAGATGTCCTATTTGTGTGCTGAAATCTTTTGCGCTGGTGGATAAGAGAGTGGTCATTTCTCAATAAAAGTCTGTCACTCAAGGAATCAGTGCTACGGCTGCTTGGTTCATGAGCAGAAACTATAAGCAAAGGCCAGTTAGTGTTTCGACCGGTGAGAGTTCTAATGGAAATGAAAAGATCCGCAGCACACGTCTAATCGTTTGCAGGTATCCAATCAAGTAAGGAAGCCCCATCTTTGGAGCTGACACCGGAACAACCACCTGCAGCAGCTGAAGAATCATGTGAAGTTCGGACTCGGTAGCGCCCAGAGAGCAAGGGTGCCATTATGGGAACTACTGCACTTTGAACTTGTATTCGGATTTCATAAATGCAGCAGACGTTTGTGGAAAAATTATCAAAAGAGTGCGCAAAAGCGGCTTTCTTTAAAGAGGAAACATGGTCTGATTATTGAAAATGGAATGGCAGAGTTGAGCGCTGGTAAGTAAGTGGTCACTTCCACGGGTGTTTGATTGGCGTTTTCACAACTGGGGCGAGAGGGATTCAAGAAGAAGTAGTGAAAATGTGAGGTTTTAGCAGTCCTATGTTTTTGCTCATCCGACCAGCCGTGTGCAACTGTGTGTGATCAGCAGGTGCTAATGCCACCACGCGAAGACAGATGTGTTATAGAGTTATATTTCCTGGTGTAATCCATGGTCGTGTGCGGGCCTTAGCATTGCCCAGGTGTTTAAACTTAGAGAGAAGAATGAACTGAACACTTAGCCAAGACGTTAGCCTCAAAAGCATGACCACAATGCAGGATAATCCTACCAGAGTAGTGTGACTTTTGAGTGGCAGATTATCGCACTCTTTCCAATCCTCAAAATGGAGGGACAGAATGTTGTGTTTATCAGATGTCTATCCACTGACAAACGTTATAGGCAGGACCGGGTGCCGCAAGGGCATCCTCTAGTTTAGCTCGACGGGCTATCGTCGCCCTACGCAAACGTACAGTCCCTTCGCGACAGTTCTCTTCCTAAAAAAGCAGTCATTAGAGGAACCAGTCGATATCAAATCACTTTCCGTTAGTTGTATGGTTGTAGGATGACCGCGGAATATCTTATCTAATTGTAAATTGATCGCAGTAATCATTGGTTACACGTGGGCAAATAGTAGTATTATACTGCTAGCCAGAAGAACGCGAGTCCGAATAATCCCGAAGATTTGTTAGATGTGAACTGATGGGGGCTCAGTCGTGTTTAGATCCCAGATTGGCTTGTGAACCCACTCCCTCAAAACACCAGGTCCTTCTACCAACCGAAGACCTGAATCCAAAATAGGTTCTCAAGGACTGCATTATTCTACAGTTTAAAGCACATACTTCAAAACGCTAATGGCAATCGCTCGATAACTTGGTGCAATCTATTTGACGGAATAAGTTTGGTTCTCCCAAGTATGTAGCGGAACATCATCAGTTTCTAGTGAATTTTTCTCACTTGACTAATAAAACACTAACGTGAAGCTATAACGCAATCTGTCTACGGAAAACGGCCAGTTGATGGGATGTGGAAGGTAACCTACAACCGGTTACACATCTAATCGTCATTCTGTTTTACTGTAGCCCGGCATCCCTCATCGTTACCAGGAAGATAAGATCCTAACAACAAATAGCCGGAGATTTGGAAGAAACAGTTATTCATGTTTGCATCCTGTGTGATGATCATATTGTGTTAGTATTAGCTTTACTGCATCATGTGATAAACTCTGCGCAAGTCGATAAGGTTCATTTATCCACGCACGCACTGCAAAAAATGGCTGAATGAAACAGATTTCGGACAAATCTAGTTCACAAAAAGCCATACTTGAAAAACTGGCTGAACTGCATCCAATGTGCTTTCTATTTTCGGTCGAGGGTGATCAAAAAGTTTTCAAAAATATAGTATTCTTATGACGACCTCTGCTGTTCAGCTTAGGGTTTGGGGAAAAAAGGTGGAAAAGTGACCTATTTTACTAGGAGGCGTAAAAGCAAACACCGTTTTTACTAAATGCGGACATGCGATAAACTAAACACTACGTCAGAACTCATTGCGGAAATTACAGTGAATTCTGCAAACCAGTTGGAGTAAATGTATCATTCTGGTTCATTCCCTGCGTCAATTGTAAGGGATTTGTGCGCGTCATTAAGTCGAACTAAGCCCTTTTGCTCGTGTTGGTAGGATAGTGCGCATGCTTGCCTGCGGTTCTATTTCCGTTATCTACGCACGATCAAACCAAACGCGTTTGTTGGAATTACGCTATCACACAGACTTTGACGGCATCAACTTTACTTTAAATGAAAGTTCCTTTGATGATGCAAGTAATGCATATCAGTGTTTTTTGGTGAATAATCTTCTGTAGTTATTTTTTGAAAGTTGTCCTGAAGCGCTTGAGGTCAGGTTGTAATATTTAGCGAAAGGTAGTCCATACTGGTGAAAGAAAACCACAATGATGCTTCGAGAGAAATGATAGGTCTGCTTGCGTTTAACAAGTCTTCTTGTCCCTGTCTTGTATGTCTGCGTTCACCAGAATAGCTGCTTTCTAAGTACATCTGAAGAGATCATACAGTCAGCACTGTTGTTCGTCTGCTGCAGTCTAGGTGAAGATGTCAACGTTTCACCAGGACGCACTGCGTTAAGTTCATACCTCTCCAATCGAAAACGAGGCGACGAATATGATGTGTTTAGCCTCCGGTAACAGTTTGGGTAACGAATGTTCGATAGCAAAGGAAATACACTGGTGCTGGAATGCTGTTTTGAAATCTCAGCTAACGGGAGGAGCTAATGATGTTTTAACAAACTGACAAAAGAAACGGAAGGGAGTTTGACAGATCTTAAAATGAAAAATTTGCATATAGGTAGCATAAACCGAAGAGGACACCTGGAGACGGACTCCAACCTCCTACCACCCCGAATGGGGTTGTCCTCGGTGGCTTAGTCCGTAAAGCACGTGATGGATGGAGGTCAGCGGTCCAAGTCCGTCTGGGATTACCGGTTTGGGCTACCGTGGCCACCGAAATTACAAGTTTAAGCTCAATCGCTACCTACATGACCAGTTGACGCACAGGGTTACGTTTATGGACATTGTTTAATGATTGCTTTATGGATCAGGTTGTAACAAATTCAAAATGAATTTTTCAACTCAAACAGCTGGGATACTTCTCCAATGACGGTGTAGCCACGACTCTAATTTTGCTGGAGAAAGCAGTGCAGTCACATCAAATCTATAAGCTTAGACAACAAACAATCGTCTAATCATTATAAGTAATCCACAGATATTCTGTTGAGACATTATAATATAAGTACACGTTTTAATGGAGGAAATTTGAGCTCACATTTTTATTCAGAGAGGCCAAAACAGAAGACGTTTTCTTCTGAAGTACAGGGCACATAAGCCGTAAGAAGTTACGTCTGCCAGTTACTGATTTGGAAGTAACTGTTGGGAATTGAAATAGCTGACAACTAGTTTACCTGTTACTTTTTTAGGTGCCCTTGAAAGCAAACAATTGATGTGAAGCGTATTGAAATAAAAGTACAAACGAGATTACAAACGAGAATGATTTACCTCATCTGCTCTCACGCAACAAAACTGTCCAGCTTCGGAGAATTCATTGGGATCTAAAGGATTTTAGTGTTTCCTTATGAGGTCGGTCTCATGTACACTCTCAGAATCAGTACTAAGGCCGTGCTGTTCTAGTCGATGATGATGTACGATGATTTTGCAACATGGTCCACACACTGCGAACCCTCAAACAAATGACTGCTTTTGTCGATAACCTTAATACTTAGTGAGGATTTGCATGCACTGGAATATATAACAACAGTGTCTCATAGGAACCTTCTCTGCAGGCTTCGTGTAAATTACGATTCCTTAATTGTATTTAAGATAATTACCCAGGGAAATCGGCCTTGGTGAGGTCTATATACAGACACTAATGTAGTATTCACAAAAGAAGGAACACCCTGCCTCCATTCCACACCACTCTGGGGATGCAGTTGTCCGCATGTTTGAGATCTCGGACAATCGCTCCTTTAGCAGCACTCCCACCCCTGACCACCAGCACAAACGAATTTCCCGACATCACGCGATGGGCTTCGTCCCTGACGTGCTCCGGCAACGAGTCATAATCTACAGCCCCCGAACCGTGGCGCGAACGAGCAGTCACATGGTATGACATTTTCGTGCGTCTGCTATCCGTCTGCGCAGTGTCAAAAAGTCGTTTAATTGTGCGACCGCTTTTGGACACACGCGCATGTGAGACGACTGTTGGGGAAGCAAGTAAACTGGTTGTATATTGTCTATTCGGGGCGGGGAACAATAAATAGGGAAAACGGTCTCACGTACGCTAACGTGGAGTCGTATGACACTCAGCGTGACGCATCGGTCAAACACCGTAAACAAGTCTTGACACAGAAGTCAAACAGTTGTATGCATGATAGTGGGCTCATACAGATCCACTATATCCCCCTTCACATACTTGATGGCATGTACCAGTTATTGGCAAAGTGAACAACTTTGTGATGGGTATTCTGAATAGAGTACATACAATCCTCACTCCAGACACTGTCTGCAGCAAAAGATGGATGTCGTTAAGATTCCCAGACGTCCGAACTTTTAGACATCCATTCTGTCGGTAACGAACCCTAGACAGGGCAACAGTGATTGTTCCAGTTTCTCGAAACCTTCCAGAGCTTTCGTTAGTCACTCTGTCGGACTGTTCACATGACATACCTGACCCATCTGTGACCCACCTACCAGCGATAGTGTGATAGTGTTGCATACGTATTTTGGGGGAACCGCTGACTGCAATACGTAAAACATATCGCCGTCTACCATGTCTTTCGAAGAGTATCATTCCTAAAGCTGTCAGTAACAACCATCCAACACAAACCGTGTACGTCTACTTCTAGATTGCATACTGAGGTATGTAATGGTATGTGTACTTCGAGTAGAAATATTCAGGAAGGAACATGTTCTCTATTTTACTCCACAGTTCACTTGCATGTGGGTGCAACGTTAGACGATCAACCCAGAATGTAGACCACCTTTTCCAGCCGGGACAACTTGCGAAGAATCAGCATAGCTTCGCAAACAGAGAGATATCGTAGGAAGTTATCCTCATTTCAAGAGGATAGTTCAACAAAAAATAATGGTTCCATGTACATTATTCAAAAGCTTTGGGAAAATCCATCATTCTTATATGGTGATGTTGCTGCGGCATGCCCATATAAGAACTTTCGAAAGCAATCTTCCAACTTTCAATAAGAAAGAAATATTAGGCAGGAAATCAGGCTTGACTATCGCATCCCTCGTGAGTCGCTGATTGCTCAGGCCTTCCAGAAGGTAGTGAAGATTTAAATTTATTTCATTTGCCAATGCGATTTTTATAAAACCGCTCAAAAGCAAGCAACTTCAACTTAGCGATGGCCATGTTTGCGATGCAGTTTCTGCGCAACGTTTGTCGATAGTGCTTTGGAAACAGATTCTGCTCGGTACACAGTTTGAGGGCGCACAGCTTTGTCCTGGCTTTTCGTCCAGATACTTCTGAAGTTCATTTGACACGCGTGGGTCCAACGGATCCAGTTGAATGCAGTAGGCGCTCGAGATTGTAAATGATAGGTAGAGTTTAGGGTTGATATTCGCCCGTCTACTGCGTATAACCTATAACTTCACATGCATGTGCACTAGGAAAACTTGGCTCAACACCGCTTGAAGTATCACGCAAAAATCGGATGGGAATGTGACATCGACGGAAAGCGGGAGCCAAACCTCGTAATGAGAACACTTTTCACTGGCGCGACAATGGTCGGCTAACTCGTGTCAGTTAACCGCTCCCAAGATAAAAACAATGAGTAACCTTCCTGCTCCATGTACACAAGGTCAAAAGCAGGAAATGTTGTCTATGGATCGATCTAATCCCGTCAAACTTTATGAGGATATTCCTGACAGTAGGCATATTATACTATCATGTATCATTCCGTCTGTAATAAAAGCAGACCCTAGAGGCATAGCAAAATAGATGATATATAGCTGCTTTCCACGCTGCATTAGTGTGACCGAAGGATTTCTTTAAGCATTCTATCAGTGAATTTTGTGGCACTGCGGCTGCCAGCATGAACCACTTTTAACTAAATATGTAATGGCATAGATATTACGAAAGGTCACTGGAAGCCAAATCGTCATTGCATCTGTATTTCGTGGTAATCAGACACCTGTATGAATTCACTCAATCTAATTTTAGCTGATATCTGTAGCACATTATGTTTTAATAAGGTGGCTTCCTGTGGCTGTCAGTTTTATATATATATATACATATATATACATATATATATATGTATATAT